>JAGFNK010000264.1:0-71983 GCA_025769875.1 Russula earlei | reverse complement strand
GCAAGCGCAAGCGCATTCTCTTATCTACGCGGTAGATTATGATGTCATACACCGACGCCTTGGCCACCCATCTAAGGATGTTGTAACACATGCTAAGACACATACCAAGGGTCTCCCTGAAGACCTGAAAATCCCTCAGGAACAGCCGGTATGTCCTGGCTGCGCGCAAGGCAAGATGCCTGCATCTGCGCACCCCCCTTCTGAAACTCGTGCTTCCGCACCATTCGAGCGTATTCACTCGGACCTTAAGAGTTTCCCTGTGAAGTCGTATCATAAGTACGAATATTTCATCAGCTTCATTGACGATTATTCCTCCTATGCATGGATCACACTCTTAAAAAATAAAAAGTGGACCATAATGGCCGTCAAGCAATTCCTTGCTATGGTGAAAAATCAATACAAAGCAGGAATCAAAGAGTGGATGTCCGATGCTGGCGGAGAGTACAAGTCCGAGGCCTTTGATAACGTCCTGAAGGACGAAGGAATTAAAATCCTGCAAAGTGCCCCATACACTCCACAACAGAATGGACGCGCAGAGCACTTTATGCGCACTGTAATGGACAAAGCTCAGGCAATGCGCCTTGAAGCTTGTCTACCTCCCTCCTGGTGGGAATTTGCAGTGAATCATGGGACACACTGTTACAATAGGACACCTGCCAGACGCCTTCAATGGCGTACACCCTACGAAGTCCTAAAGAACAAGGTCCCTGATATCTCACACCTCAGAGTATTTGGTTGCGGTGCATATGTTCACATACCAGAAAAGCGTCGAGTCAACAAGCTTTCGCCTAAAAGCGAGCTTATGATCTACCTTGGTCATACTGAGGGGATCAAAGCCTCACTCTTTATGAGGCTCCCAAATAATACGCTTTACACAAATGCCACCGCCCTGTACGATGAGACCCTGTACCCCAAATGCGACAAAGCGCGCACTAAAGGTACCACGCGGATTAATGAACCACGTGAGGAACTACCGCAACAACCTGTCGAAGACACCATTCCTGGTGTTGACGACCCATTCCCTACAATTAAAAGTGAGGACGATGAGCAGCCTATACAGGCGCCACAAGAAGAGGAACGCGAGCAAACGCCCGTCCCTCCTACACCGTCCCCTCCTCCTGTTGAAGAGCCTGTACCTCTTCGAAGGTCTCAGCGGTTGAGGAAAGTACCTACCCGTCCAGGCAACGTCTATGGTGAACGCAGACACCCCACAGAAGTGGAAAAAGACGTTCGGCGCACACGCACATGGAGAACAATGACAGAAAACCAACCCGGTAGCTCCGGTGAGGGTAGTACGTCAGGATCGGCCGCCCCAGGCCCTTACCCTCCTGTCGTCCTTGACGATCAACCGCCGCAAGCCTCTGAGGATGAGGTAGAAGACATTCTACGTCTAGCAAGGGAAGGGGGAGTCAAATTTCTGAACTATCTGCTCGCCCAAGCAGTTCCACTAAGTTCAGATACACCTGATACTGCAAAGATTCACGAATGGACCTTTAGGGACATTCTGCGAATGCCAAGTGAACTCCAAAAGGAGTGGAAAGATGCTTGTCGCGAGGAGTTGGAATCCCTCCGCAGACGCAAAGTCTTCGAACTAGTCGATCCTCCCAAGGATCACAAAATAATTAAAAATAGATGGGTATTCAACCTTAAGTCTGATGGTCGTAAAAAAGCCAGACTAGTCGCCAAAGGCTTCTCCCAAGTAGAAGGCATTGACTATGACGAAATATTCTCACCCGTGGTACGGTTTGAGACAGTCCACCTGATGATTGTGCTCGCAGCGCTCAAAAACTGGCACATTAGCGGACTAGATGTCAAGACTGCCTTTCTCTATGGTGAGCTCGATGAAGAGCTCTATATGGAGCAGCCTGAGGGCTTCAAAATAAAAGGCCAAGAGCGTAAAGTCATGCGCCTTAAACGCGCAATATATGGACTCAAGCAAGCGGCACTTGCTTGGTGGAAAGCCCTTGACAAGTCCATGGCCTCGCTCGGCCTTATTTGCCTTATGTCTGACTCTGGGCTCTTTGTTAGTAAAGACAAGAGCATCATAGCCATCGTCTATGTAGATGATGTGCTCTTCTTTGGAGCAGACAAAAAACAAATCAATAAAACAAAGGAGCGCTTCATGAAGCTCTGGGAATGTCGAGATCTGGGTGATGCCCAAGAATTTCTACGCATGCGCATTCAACACAAGTCAGGCCAGATACATCTGGACCAGACTGAATACCTACAGAAAGTGCTGCAGCGTTTCAACTTGCTTAACGCAAACCCTGCTCCTACTCCGCTACCAGAGGGCTATCACCCCTCTCCCAACACTTCCGCTGCTGACCCAGCCTTGCGGTCAAAATTCCAGCAAGTTATAGGATCACTCCTATACATAATGCTTGGAACGCGTCCAGACATAGCCTTTGCTGTCACTAAGTTGTCGCAACATGCTGCCAATCCCTCAGAGGATCATTTAAATCGTGCATACTATATTTGCTGATACCTCTTGGGAACCGCCAATTATGCCTTGGTCTATGATGGACCATCTAATGGTGGCCTAATGGCATATGCTGACTCTGACTGGGCTTCTGATCCGACTAATCGGAAGTCCACTACAGGCTATATGGTGAACCTGGCTGGAGCAATATTTTCGTGGAACTCACGAGCGCAGAAAACAGTTGCGCTCTCCTCCACTGAAGCTGAGTACATGTCGCTCTCTGACACGAGCAGACAGTTAGTTTGGATTAAATCCTTACTAACAGAACTTGGCATTAATCTTGCTCCTATCCCACTGTTCGGTGATAACCAAGGCTCAATATTCTTAGCCTCCAACCCTGTGCAAGAAAAGCGCATCAAACATATTGATTTGCGCTATCACTTCATTCGTGAAGTCATACAAAACAAACAGGTGGAGCTATTCTTTATTGAAGGGGCTAACAACCCAGCCGACATGTTCACCAAGAACCTTGGTCGCGTCAAGTTCCTCAAATTCAGGGAGCAACTAGGACTAACGTTCTACCCCTGAATGTGGGAAAATGCTCACGGCATCTACCGATGCACTTAGCAAGGGGGAGTGTTGAACCGGAACCAGAACGGATCAAAGAAGGCGAAGACCTTCACACAAGGTTCAAGATCCACTCATAGATGTTACGTGTTAGACAGAACTTTAGTATATGCGCTTATGGCAATAGGGTTACGCATAGTACGCTATCTATCACAAGATGCAGCCTTATGCTGCATCTAGAATGTTTCCACATCACGCGTCACTTAATGCGCGATATAGTGGACACCTGTAGTCACCTCTTTTGGACTTAGGAACAGCCCTGGGTCATAGAGGTATAAATACCATACTTGTAGACGAGTATACACATCGCTCTACACCCCAATATCACTTGAGCATTAGCACAACCTCTAAGGTGGGTTGCTTGGCCTGTTAGCTGCGCTCTATGCTGCGCAACAAATGTAATCTTATCATGCTTGGGGTCGGCACCCCACAATGTGAAATGAAACCCAATATATTTGACTGCCTCTAGATACAGTACATGAGGTTCTGATGTCCAAGTTTCAAGGCAATCCATTGAGAAATAGTTGAGATATGGCTGTTCGAAATTTCACACACAGATTGGCACCCAAAATTCGAAACTTCAAGAACTGAATATTAGGCTCCCATATTCTAGTTGCACCTAAATACGGTATATAAGGTTCTACTTTCCAGGTTTCAAGGCAATCTATTGAGAAACGGTTGAGATATGGCAGTTCGAAATTTCACACTCAGATTGCACCCAAAAATCGAAACTTCAAGAACTGATAATTATGCCCCAACTCTTGGGCTGCACCTAGATACAGGACATGAGATCCCACTGTCGAAGTTTCAAGTAAATCTGTTGAGAAACAGTTGAGATATGGCAGTTCAAAGTTTTGCACTCATGTCAGCACCCAAAAATCAACATCTCAAGAACTGAATATTAGACTCCCATATTTTTGCTGCACCTAGATATAGTATATAAGGTTCTACTGGCAAAATTCAAGGCAATCTGTTGAGAAACTGTTGAGATATAGCAGTTTTAATTTGGCACTTGAAATGACATCCAAAAATGGCAAGTGCAAGGTCACGTGAAAACGACAGTAATGACTCCCGCTTGGCCCTCAGGTCCTAGAGGAACATTCATATGTTGCCACCTTTCGACAGGCACATCTCCAGAAACATGTGCAGGCAGTTGCTCTCCACATACTCACTTTTTAGGGCAAAACTCTTCTCTACCCATTTCCAGCACTCCTCAGTAGTTTTTAAGTGAGCCAGGGCAAGATAGGTCGCCTCCAGAAGGTGCTGGGTAAGAAGGAAACAGATGGCAATGTTGGCACAGTCCCATGCGGTCTGCACCTTCACCTCATCTGTGGTGGGTGCATTCTCGTCCTTAGCTTTGGGGTGTGGGCTTGTTCCATCAAAGTGGTCCCATCTGTAAGTCACCTCCATAGCCTCTTTGAATAGGCTAGAGAATATAGCCCAGTTGGAGCCATCTGCTTCTAACTTAGGAATATGTATAGGGAGGTGCTCAAAGGGCATGGACAACAATGACAGAGCCTGGGGCAGCAAAGTGGAAGAGCCTGATGCAGGGCCCATAACCTGTTACAATTATTAAGGACTTGTGTTGCAGCAAATTCCCCGGGAGGTGTATGACATGCACACAGCCAAAGCTAATCAAAGGACTCAGTGTTTGTGCCCCACACATGAGACACTGAGTCCTTTGATTAGCTTTGGCTGTGCGCATGTCATACACCTCCTGGGGAATTTGCTGCAACACAAGTCCTTGATAATTGTAACAGGGAAAAACTATATAATAAACTACCAGTGGTCCAAAGACCTCTTGTGATGTGCCTATCACATAAAACAATGTGGAGAAATACATGGCAGAAATTCTAAAGTGGTGTGTAAAGGACTACTTGTTCACTGTACCAGCTTGAGTCTTGGATTCAAGCTTTCTAATCCTTCTGGTATTTGGTTTTGGGGTTTGAATTGTATTCTTTCATGTAATCGGAATGTATTTTTCGGCGCTTTTCCGGATCTTTTTCGTTAAGCCAGGGGATGCCACCACGCTTTAATCTGCAAGGCAAATTCGACATCAGGGACGCGTCAGAACTTGGAGAGGTAAGACGTACATCACAGAGGGCATCGCGAACGACCGAGCGACGTGGACGACAAGGCAGAAAATGCAAAGAAGAACAGCGGACCTGCGCATCGTTATGGGTGGAATCGTGAATTCGATGCGGAAATCGTGCAAAGGTCGTCGAGGAGGGCGGCGTAGTAGAAACTTGGAAGAGGATTCGTCGGTAACCGGTACCTGAGAGCCGTGGGGCGAAGTTATTCCGACCAAAGTTTTTGGTAAGGAGCCTTTATACACCCCCTTCGCAAGGTCCCCCCCCGTCCAGAATGCCTTCGCACAAAAGGATCACCCGTCGTGATCATCATTACCGCCTTCACATCAGAGTGTTGATGAGGCGTCGTGGCACAGCACGAAGGTAGGGTCGTCGCAGCAGCCGGATCAAGAAATGGCAAGCACCAAACGTGGGGTCCGGAGGTCAGCGGGCGATGCGTTCAACGTGACGACGCAGGTGGCAATGGCCCAAGACTGAGAAGCACTTGAGCGTGTAGTCACGGATCTCCCACCTGCATTGAGAGCGTCCCTGCAGTTGAGATGATTTGTGACCTCTCTGGCATGGCAGTTAAAGAGGTTATACAACCCAATGCCAACTTGGGACATCAGCAAAATCACAAGAAAATTTATGACTTTTTTGACTTTTTAGCTTTATAGGGAGTATTTCTAAAGTTGAAAGTTTGTAAAGTAGTAAAGTGCTGTTCAAGCCTCCATAAAGCCAGAAAAGGTAGGAAAGTTTGTAACCAAACCAACATTGGACAGAGGGCTCTTATCTTTAGCAGTAGCCCCATTAGATGTAAATTGGTTGATAGCCCTAAGGCTGGCTGATGTGACTTTCTGACTTTTGAGAACTTTAAAGAACTTATGCTGCTTTCTCAACTTTCTTGGCTTATATAGTTGATATTTGGGTCACAACTTTCTAGAATTAGGGTCAGTCCAAGCAACCATTGACTTTTCAACTTTTTTGATGCTATAAAGACTTGATAAAGCTGAATAATATTTACGTGTTTTTCCTGATGGAGCCATCCATAAACGCTCTGAACAAGGAACCGGAAAATTATTTCGATACAATTGCGGGACACTGGAGTGTCGACGACTAAATATGCAACATGAGAGCTACATAAGTGTAACAAAGTAAGGCAATGTATGTGCAGTGTAGGATCGAAGATGCAGCAAGCGTTAATCAGATAATGCGGGATTTAACGTAGTGATCGGTATAATTTAAAGGACTGGGACCGGAGCCCAACTGGTGTTCTGAGGGGTGGTGGGAGGGCGCCACTTTGTCCGAGCTCGCAGATGGTAGGCACTATCATCTAGAATCGGAAAGGGTGTTCCAGAAGGGGCCGCGAACACGTAGAAAAAGTAATCGGTGCCAAGGATGCGGGAACGGGCGCTACAGAAAACAAACGTTTGAATCACGATCACCTATTGTGGGGATGGTAGAGGGTAAGGCTCACTAAATTAATGTACGATGTGGTGGTGGAAGCCAAGTAACAGGAGAGCATCTTCGACCCTGACTCCAGATAATCGCCCTGGAATCTTCTCCAAACGATCGTAATCGATAGGACTAATGTTGATCCCGCCACGGACGTCTATCTGATGTGGACGTGAGGTAGGAAGAACGGTTGTAGGAGGATGAGGTAAAGGCGATGGCTCCGGTGATGGGGTGACAGCCTCCTGATACTCTTCGTCATCGGTTCCGGCGTCCGAAGGCGCCACGCGAATGTGTTTACGTGTGGTGGTTTTCATGGGACCCAGGTCCTCAGTATCGGTGTCGATGTCATGGTCTGGATCTGGCACATGATCGGCTTCGTGCAGGCTGACGGAATATGAGGATGCCACAGATGGAGTGACAGCGCGGGATGCGAAGCCGGATCCCAATTGTATGCTTTCCGCATCCCCCTCGTCGCTGGGCTTCTGGGCACGCTTGCGCGTGGTCTGACGCAAATTGCGGAACCAATTCGTCACTTTAGCAACGTCCCTGTCGGAAAGGAGATGGGTCAGAAAGCGAATTGTTAAAGAAGACGAGGACCTACATGCCAACTTCGAGGGCCAGAGCACCGCGCTCCTCGATCGAGGGATTGGAAGTGCGATTGTACAGCTTCTGCAAAGCCGCTAATTGATGAGGTTCTGGCCGCGTGCGCCTTGGACGATGAGGGGGGATGATGCTATGATAAGGAGAACCCCTCGAGGAAGAAGAGGCATTGGAGCGTTCGACGCTAGGCGACCGGTTCTCCCTGCGGACGAGGGTAGAGACAGATGGATGTGAAGATCGCGGGGGGAAAGCTGGTGTCTTGAGGGCCGGTGTGTCTCTTGAGTAGAGCTGTGTATCTGCATTTATGTCGATGGTCGAGCTGTTGTGAAGCTGCGGCTTATCAAAGGGGACGTCATCATCAAATCGCTTTTTCGCAAGGCTTCGCTGATTTTGAAACCAATTCGTGACACTCTGATAGCGCCTAATGATAGAGTGGCATGAGGTCCGTATGTACCGATGAACAAGGTGGTATAACGCACATTCCAATTCTCCTGCCGATTTCCTCACGTTGCTCCTTTGAAGGATGGGGATCGATTATATAAGCCTTTCGTAATTCTTCTGATTGATATAGCGATGGTCTCATTCGTATCCTCGGACGGGGAGGTAACACAGGCACAGCACTCTCATACGCATGGTCATGTTCTGGGTTGCCGGCGTAAAAGGCAGATTGCTGTTGGGTAGCTTCTGGGGATGGATGCTTGTAATTGATGCTTGTAGCGGGCTCCTGCATGGGAGGCAGGGCGGGAGTAAAATCTGAAATCGAGGTGTCCTCAATGAGGGAGGGGGCGGACGAATCAACGGGGCTGAGTAGCGTTGAGATCGGAGGGAGATCGTATGTCGAGGAGGACTGTCCAGGACGAGAGCGCTTTTTAGTTGCGGCGCGTTTATTCTGGAACCAGGCATTGACTGTCTTTGTTTCCCTTTATCGGACAGTAAATGAGTCATCAGGATAGACAAAAAAGGGTGGGAGGTGCGTACATTCCCAGCTTCTCCGCCAGGGATGTTCTGTCGTCGAGAGAGGGGTGTTCGTTGCGGTCATAAAGCTCATTCAAGGCGGCGAGCTGGATGGCGGAGTGACGATGGCGGGGTTTCTTTGGTTTCTCTTTGAGGGACTCGATTGGAGAGTGGTGGTCTGGTGTCCCCGTTGGCCACGATGAGAAGGCAGGCTCCATTGTGGTGGTGAGGGAGAGAAGGGGAGGAGAGGAGAGGCGGGATGACTAGAGAGGGAGGGAGGGAAGGAGATTACAACAAGGGAAGGAGGACAACATAAGAAAATAATTATGAGCAGATGCTTATACGGTTCACCTCTCAGATCGCTAACCCCCTCATCTTCCCACGCCTTGCCATGCTCTCCCACACCCCGTCCCTGCCCTGCCCCTGCTCTCTC
Organism: Russula earlei; assembly: GCA_025769875.1. NCBI lineage: Eukaryota > Fungi > Basidiomycota > Agaricomycetes > Russulales > Russulaceae > Russula > Russula earlei. The sequence goes on along the minus strand of JAGFNK010000264.1, from coordinate 63,426 downwards.
TCCCTGTGCCCACACCCCCTCCCTAATGAATAGCATTTCACCATTACCTCAAATGGACCGTGGAGACGGCTGCTAAAACGAATTTAGCATGTGTGTGCTGAGGCCAAGCGATGAAAAATCAATCATTTGACTTGTTTGCCAAGCATGGCATTCATTTATTTATAAGCTACCGCATATAGGCAGGCCCCACACCACTTTATGAAATAAGCGCCCTCCCTCCGTTTCCCCGTGATATAACGTGTCATCCCAACCCCATCCCTCAATCAAACACTGATTGAGCTCATACATGGCCTCCAGCCGACCGCACCACACAGCCCTACTTCACCCTTCATGGCATTCGATTTTTGATCTCGAAAAAGAAATGTTAGAAACGCTCGCTGGCTGCGGAGTCTCCATGACTCCGTCATCGATTCGTCATCTCGGACTCGTCCCATTCCTTAACTTGGCCAGTGCGGTGTCCATAAATATGTGGGTTGCTCTTGTTGTTTTGATGATTGTTGTGATAAATAAATTTCGAAACCGCGTGGACCGGGACAGTCCCTTTTATCCCCCGGTCTCTTCCGGTCTAAGCGCCCTTGATGTAGCTAGCACAGCACAGGCTCTATTCCTACACTTGGTTACGTTATAGCATGTTAATGGAAATACGGCGATGAATGGAACTACCGAATCCTTGGTATATAGTCATGCCCTTCTTCTTGCATCCTGTCTCCTATTCACGGTCTCCATCAATATTCTTGATCCATGCACCGATCGCACCGCTATGCCGAGGCAGCAGGTGAGTACAGTTCAAAATACAACAAAGACGTGGCGCATACAGAAATCCCTCGTGCCGAAGAAACAGCGCGCGCTTCGCACCTTTACTCCAGAACCGAATAGCGTAAGACAACGTTGCAATAGTGGCTGGATGGCCCCGAATGAAGCAGCCGCCAAAGTATATCCTATTGAGGCCGTATTTCTCCGCATTCATGTATCTGCCAGCTGTCAGCATGCGACAATGTACGTCAGCTCGGATAGGACGGACGCTATTTGCCCGATATTATTCGACACCGCATATAACAAACTTTTGCTGATATCCTCCGGAGAGAACTTCCTTTTTTCCTTGCCCTTCTTGAACACTTTGCCGAACGAGCTGGCGAATCACCGTAGATTTGAGGCCCAAGTTTGCTATAATCTTGTCCGTAGATGTCCTTGACAAGCATGTCCACGGCTTCGTTATCACCTGATTCAGGAGAGAGCCAACATTTCTGCAAGAGACCGATACGTGAGACGCATGATTTACGTTCGGATGAATATGTTACTAGCCATCAAACGAAGTGGCCGGCGTCAGCAATGACAGCAACCCCCACAGAGTTCCGCCACCAAGGCTGGTCCCGCTCACTCGTTCAAACGTTCCGTCTCGATCAACTTTGATGATGGAAACCCCAGACCCAATGTTGACGAGCAAACACGGCAATTGAGGCGTCGGGTTCCCTTCAAACGTCACTGCGTATTTCGGTGGGTTGGGACCTGGCCGCTCGAGCGTTGCTGGGGCTGTCGATGCATGCGCGACCGATTGAATAAGCCGATCCGAGAAGAAATACACCTCGTCTGGAATGAGACTGATGAACTTCAGACCCTCGATCAAGCATTCCATCTCGTCTTCCCGAAGAACCTCGACATCAAGCGTTTCGCGGAACAGATCGTAGAACCGATGCGCACCGCCTCCGGTCGCCATGACCTTCACGCTCTGCTTCATCTCCTCGATCGAGACGCCGTTTACGGCCGCCGAGCGTTCTATGAGCTCTTGGATGAACTTGATGCAATCGTCGATTGCGTCCGTCTCGAACCGCTCAAAGTTCAGGGAACCGCCCGGAAAGTGCTGAAGGTTAACGCGACGCAGGATCGTATCGTGAAGCAGACTCTGGTTCAGGCCCTCCAGCCCGTTTCCGGTGTGTCCGGTGGGGTTGTCGAGCACCATGGGCGTCAGCGCGCCATTGTTTCTTGGATGCGAGGAGCCCGGAGGACATGGCTGCTGCGACAGGGACCCAGCAGACGTCGGGGATGGGGATCCCGTCGAGATGGAACTATCAGCTGCAAGGATCGAGGGAGATGACGGGGGTTCGGGTGAACGGGTGAAATAGACGACCTTTGCGAGGGAGCCTCCGACCTGTTCCCCAAAAGGAGGTGAATGACACCATTACGGGGGTGGAAAGGGACGCACGTCGACTGCTATGTGCGACACGGGTTCTATATAGTTCGGAAGGTAAATGCCTCGACTGTCTCTAGTCTTGTCACTCGTCAATAAAGTGGGTAAAAAATAGACGGCATTCGCACTTCGGGGGAAGCCTCGTCCAGAATCACGGCTCCGCGAGTGTTAACGTGAATTACCTTGGCTGATGGGAGCGGCGAGGACATGGTAAACGGCAGATGGGTCGGGGAATGGGTCGAAGGGGGATGATGATATAAAACATTCGGTGTTGTAGGGCTAGTCAGGGTGGGTTGCCCCAGTCACCGACTCCCGGCTCGGCTACCCGTGCTACCTCTGCACACGCAGCCATTAAGATTACATGACATCCCATTCCGTCGGCGTCGGCACCATTTAACGCTGCTCCCGTACACGATATGGGTTGTACCGGGAACTAGTCAGTCTCGTGTGTGGGGATCATTCCATAGGCCGTATGATGTTACAGCCATGCTCTCGGCATCATCGTACCACTAACCCCCAATGGCAGCGATCACGAGATGGCACGCCTCCTGCTTCTCCCCACGAACCCCTACCTCCAAAGTTACACCTTCTCCCTTTGAGAAGGTCATCCGGCATCGTGCGAGAATCTTTCCGCCGCCCCCTGTCAATAGACCAGACAACTGTAGTGTATGGACCGTCGTTCCTGGCGCTGCATTCTGAGATCCGCCCAAGGGTTCCATATTGAGTATTTCAACGATAGAATCGCATGCCGCTGACGAGGCATGTAAGCGCAAATGCAAGAATCATCGAGGGAGACCATGACAAACAAACCTTTGATACTTTCCATAGAGGAGAGCGTAAATGTTTCCGTGATTGAAGCACCTGTCCTGAGGCGGTCCCATTCCGACGAAAAATTAGAATAGCTTGGTATGATATAGTCCCCTCCCGCAGCGAGCTCAACTTCTTCAAGTTGGTACTCGTCTTCGTAGCCTTCTACTTCCGGCTCCCCAGTCGCAGGATCCACCTCTTTACTGATAAACTTCAAGAGGCATGGGAACGACGCAGTCGCGTATTCGTCCGGTGACTCTCTTGTGAACGAAACGTAAACGATGCCAGGTGAACTCGCTGAAGAAAGGACAGGAACAGGAATGATAAAGTCTTCTGTCAATCCAGAGTCCACAGGAGGCTGCATAATAACTGAGACTTGCTCCAAAATAGTATCAGGCATTGTGTTCGAAACATTAAACTGAGGGGATTCAACATCAACGCTTGACAGAAGAGCACAAGTCACACAAACCTGGAAAACAATATGTCCGCGGAAAATATGCTTAACACAAGAAACTTGGTATTCGGTCTCATTCTCGGTCAGCTGGGAGGGCTTCGAGCTGTTGATGAGAGCGCCGTACGATGCCAGTTCTGGCACTTGTGCTAGTTGTTGTACGAAGGACGATTGAGTCACTTCCGTGGTCTGGGGTGGCGGGGCTGGTGTCGTCGTTCTCGTAACAGGGGCACCAATAGTATCCAGCGAGCTTGGCCCTAAGTGACCATAAAGGGATGGACTGATAAAGAAGAGCAACGACTTACGGGCAACTTCCTGCGCCGCTTGCTCTCGGCTGACTTTCGGAACAGAGGAAACATCAAATGGTTGAGAGGCAGCATCCGCATCCCTCACATAGGCAACGAGCTTGGACTCCAGCGCCGACAAGGAAAATACGGAGTCTATGGCCCATTGAATCACGGGAAAAGGTAAGACGTCAATGGGACACACCATCTTTGACATATGTTTCGGCCAGGGGGGGTTCCTCGATCACCTTGAGATACAACGCGGCTCGATCGCGAACTTCGTCGTCAACGTCGTCCAGACAGCTTCAACCGGGATATCAACAAAAACAATCGACCTTACGAGAGAATGACTGACCGATTTAGTAGTACGCCGATACTCTTTTTCAGTTTTGTGTCGTCAATAATGCCGAATTTGGCCAAACTCGCCACTGCCGCTGCCCGTACAGTGGCATTCTCCAGCACGACACGATTATAAATGAACCGGATGTACTTCGAAGGTTGAGGTGCTTTGGGACCCTCGATACCTAGAAGGTAGAGAATGCGAACAGAGAGCTTTGTAAACTCGCAATCTTCAATGAACTCGCAGAGATGTGAGAGCGCTTGTTCCTTGGATTCCCCGATGTACTTGATCATATCGAAAATCGCCTCAACGACCGCTCGCTTGAAATCATAGCCGCCTTCGTCGCGCAAGACACCGGATAGAAAGCCAAGCATGGACACATGCTTTGTGGGAAACTTGAGGCAGAGTGACCTGATCGCATCCACAATGATAACTTTAAATTCATCTGAGATCTCGCTCATGAAGCCCGTAATTTGCTTCATCAAGCGGTCCACTGATGCCTCATTGCCAGTCTACGAAAACAAACGATCAACACTTCCAGAAAACACGAGTGAGGTGCAATTACCTTCAATAGTGTGGTAATTGCGTAAGTGGCAACACTCCGGTTTGAATCTGAAATGAGATTCTCGAGATCCACATTGCAGGTGGCGACACTCGCGGGTTGGGTTAAAGCAAGACTGGCCAGGCAACGAGTAGCAGCGAACCTGAGCGTAGGTTTTGGGGACGAAAGGAACAGTTGCAAGACTAATAAACGATCAGCCACAAAATTCTGTAGCAGCAGATGAAAGGACTAGCCGGCAATCGCTTTCGTCAATTGGGCGCTCGGCACGTTCTTCATCTCACAAATAGCACGCGCTGCCTCAAAGTTGACCATGTCGCTTTTGTGACGAAGCCATATTTCGAGGAGGTCGAGCATTTGCTTCTGGACGCTGATAGGGCAACCCTCAGATTCTAAACTTCTCACTTCATCGTCGACTCACTTCGGGTCCTCCTCAACGACCTTTGCTGCATAGCGAATCAGCATAGAGAGCGCCATGGGATTCTTGAGAGCGGTTCCAGAGCCCGACTTGCCACCACCGAGCTGCTGAATCATTTTTGTCACCGCCATCCGATCTTGCCGCCGAATAAGGTAGAGCAAGCCGAGAGCGTGGTACTGTGCGATGTAGCTCGTTGAGGGCATGGGCTGGTAGCCGCTATTCGTTGAAGTCGAGGACCCAAACCCGAGATACGAGCCCGCCGTGCTTGAGCTAAACAAGCCAGAGGAGGACTTGGCATTGACGGCCTCCTGGGCCTCGTTTACCCAACGTTTTGCAACATCTTTCGCAAAAGGGAACAGATGGTAGGATGACACGAGAGCAGCGGATGAGATGGAAGGCGTGCGGTCAACAATTGCAGCTTTGAAAAAACGCTCTACGCCTTGAACCATTGAAGGCTATATATCCATAAATAACGTGGGGCGGGAGAAACTAAAAGGTTGCACATACATCAATGATGCGACACAGCGCGCGGATCGCGTTGGGACGATATATGACCTCCGAATTGGGTTGCATATCCTTCATGATACTGCTTGTGACCATGATAACATCCTCTGCGGAAACCGCTAATTCTTTGATGGACAGGTAAACCATCTGACGCAGGGCACTCTGTCGAATGTAAGTATTGTGAACACGAGGTTAAGCAGAGGGAAGTCGGCGCGACTCATTACGCACGTCCTTATGCTGAAACAGCTTGGTCGTTCCAAAAAACAGGGTCGTTGCCTCCTGTGTTCCGAAACTCTCGCCAATGTACAGTAAATACACGATGCGAGTGAGCAGTGCCCTGCATTTTCTTGGGCTGATTGGAGATTCATTGAAAACACGGGCCTCCTGTATGATGGTTGTTTTGTTATTGTAGTAAGAACTGAGACCCTCCTCCTCCTTTTTCGAGAATGCTGCCATGGCAGGTCAGGGCCCAAGTAGACGGTCAAGTGGAGATGCGATTTTGCTGAAGCTGACTGCTGAACTCACTCTCGAGGCGCTAGCCACTCTCACCCTCGGCTCTTGCCGACCCGACCCAAATGGCCATGCGCCTTAAGGCTTGTGCAACCGTTACCGCCTTCGATATCACTCATCTAATCAAACCACGAAGCGCTGTCGGTTGCCAACACCATGCTGTTCGACACTTGTCAACCCATGACTCCACTGATGCCGTTCCCTCACGCACAATTCTCCACCTCTGATTGTCGTAAATGAAAGAAAGATTTAAAGCGAAACAGTCGATCAGTTTATCAAATCTTTTGTTCATTGAATCTCAGAAGAACTATCTCCGCAATACATCAACACCACACGGCGCCCTCTCCCACCTCGCTGGCCTTCATCAGACACCATTATGGGACTGGAAGAAGTGGAGGGTAGGAGGACAACAAGGACGCGTGGGGACAAGTATAGTGACCTGACGAAGAAGAACGTAAGGTGCTTTGCGTAAAGAATAAATAACGTTGTTTAAAACAACAGCCGTGGGGCTGTGAGAAGCACGGCGCAAGGAAGGGGATATTTGGTTGTAGTACGTAATGTATCGTGGCTGACCTGAATCTCCCGGCTAGAGTGGGGAGGGAGGCATAGCGCTGAGAGGAGGGAGAATGGCGTCCGTATATGAGAAGAAGAAGCAACTGGTGACTGTGAGCTGGAGTGGAAGTGGCGCAGACGCGACAGCTAACATAGAAATAGGGCCAAACTTCGGGGCAAGTGGCAACCAACAAAGGGGTCTTGAATGGATGAGAGGAGAGGCGCAATTGAAAAATGAGTCAAGTCGTTGTGTCGAAAGGGAAATCTCGTCCTTCGACTTGCATATCCTATAGTAACCAGCTTCAAGACGACGGCGAACTTGGTGCAGCTGGGCTTCATATGCAACCCCCCAAACGTCACCGACTCAACCTGACTCCCCCCCCCACATGCTGGAAAGTGCACGGCCACGAGGGGTAATTAGATTACCACAGCTCGCCGTCACGCCGAGAACCAGTAGCACGTTGCTGACCTACGGGACCGGGTGCGGTGGCCTGCATCTGACGAGTATGGGAGCGAAGTCTACAAGATGGTCGTTGAAGGAGTAAATAATAGTAAAACAGATTAGATCCTTACTGTCGGTCGCTGGTTCGTGGTTCACCCTCATCCTCCTGTACCACCTTACGTCTGCCACCCGCTGCTTTGGAACTGGCACTCGCCACTTCATCTTGGGCGCCCCGCTGGACGCTCCAGTCAAACACATAGTCGTACTGGTAACCCTCGCGAGTGAAAAGGTCACGGAAGAGCTTGCGTAAATAAGAGTAGTCCGGCTTGTCATCGAATCGCAGGGCGCGTGTATAGTTCAGGAAGATCCCGAACTCGTTGGGGAAACCGCGGCAAAGAAGGTCGGTAGGGGTCGTCATTTTCTTTTCCATGATACGATCGTACTTCTGTTTCTTTGTGGCCGCCTTGAGACCTTGCCACGGCAGGGCGCCACGAAGGAAATACATAAGAACGTAGGCAAGCGACTCCAAATCATCGCGTCGAGCCTGTTCCACTCCCAAATGGGTGTTGATGGACGTATAGCGGGCAGTTCCAGTTAGATTCTTGTTCTCGCGATAGGGGATATGGAGATGAGTCTTGGGATCCCTGTACTTCTTCGCAAGACCGAAGTCAATGACATTGACTTGATTGCCACGCTTTCCGATACCCATAAGGAAATTATCGGGTTTGATGTCACGATGGATAAAATTGCGTGAATGGATGTACTCAATACGAGAGATCTGATCAATACGTCAGCGAAGATAATTGATAGAGTAGACACACGAACGAGTTGATCAGCCAGAAGAAGAACTGTTTTGAGGGAAAACTTCCGGTTGCAGAAGTTGAACAGATCCTCGAGAGAAGGGCCCAATAGATCGATGACCATCGCGTTATAATCGCATTCGGTACCAAACCAACGCACGAAAGGGACACCGACACCACCGGCAAGGGTCTTATACACTTTGGATTCATACTCGAGCTGAGGATGCTTAGCCTTCACAGACTCTAATTTGATGGCCACCTCCTCGCCCGATATGATGTTTATGCCGAGATAGATGTCACCTGCAGAGAGATCAAGAACCTGCGTCAGAATAAAGAATCTTTACAACGTACCGAAGGAGCCAGATCCAATCTTTTTCCCCAGTCGATACTTTCCTCCAACACGGAGGTCAAGTCTATGAGACGATGAATCGGCCATGAACGATAAGGGAGATAACTAAACGAAATAATATTATAAGCGTTTCTTATAGAGATGGACAAAGGGAAGAAAATCAGGCAAGGGCAGCCGCCTGCTGTGGTGGCTATGCAAGGAAGCGTGCAACCAGGCCTTCAAAGAGGGTTGCCGCACAGCAGCACAGGTCATGGCTGGGGCAAAATAAAGGTTGTAGGAAGGCCAACCCGAGAATATTCGGGGGTTGGACATGAGGGAGGGGAATGTGTTCCGAAGAGGGAAGCGATTGGTCATCGCCCAAGAGTGATGCGACAACTTGGAAACAGAGATGGGCAAGAGTTGAAAGGTGGATGCTTACGGGTGTAAAAAATGCTTAGGAACGGGGGAAAGTGAGCTGAGAGGAGGCACTAGTAGGAAAGTTGGAGAGAGAAGGCAGAGGTATGAGGGTGAAGGGGCGTGGGAAAATAGGGGGCCGGCGCAGGAACCTTTTTATAATTCCGGCCACATGTGGCACGTCAACAGACGCCCGCAAGAGTCAAGGCCAAGTCACAACAACAATTCGCTACCGTGTCACCACGTTCCTTGTCATCCTTCCAACCGCAATAAAGGGCCTCGATGATCAGTGATACAGTAGTAATAAACACGGACGCTTGGGCTTATTGGGAACACCGCCTCATGGGTGACTCTTGTCCGCGTGAAAGTCTTACAGTACCTCGTGTACAAGGCTAGCATGCCACAGTTTTTCCTGTCCTTTGTTTGTGTCAATATAATTCCTTTGGCTAAGACATGACGTGTCAGACACTTTTTTGTCGAGCTGAGTGAACGGGCTGAATACCCCGGGTGCCTGGGTGCGCTTGCGCTCGCAGTCACGTCCATCAGGACCGTGGAGATTTGTAGTAAATCAATCAACCATCATCTCCAATCTGCGTAACCAGCCGTGTTGCATCATTCCCTGCCTCGCCTCGCTATCACGGCGCTTTCGTCTTATTACACGTAAAGAAAATACGTCATCAGACGTCTGTCCCTTACCCTTCCGTCTCCTCTACTGTATTTAACCGATGGAAGACATACTCGCTCCTCATCTCCAAACCATGGAGCAAATCGATAGGCATCCCCTTGTTTCTTTTATCTCTGCCCTCTTTTGGGTCGTCTGTGGGTTCCCGTCGATATTCCAAAATGTGACGAATCGCTGACAGGACAGACAAGTGTACTTGCTCTCATGGGTCAAGGCTCTGGCGGCATTGATCACCATCAGTGTCCCGCATCTCATATATTCCCTACTATCCTATTCAATGACACTCACAGTTCGTCCCATCTAAATGTTGTACATGCACGGGCCAGCACTTATAACACATTCGATTGCAGCTAAACTTTTGGTCATTTGCCATGTTATTTTGCCTTTGGGCTGTCGCACTCAACTATTGGATTCGGTTCCGATATCTCAACACCTACGCCCAGCTGAAAGAACCTCCATTGCTGAAAACTGACGCTCAAGAGCTCCACCCCGATGTCAACACTACAGAGACACCACCCGCATTTCACACCTATCTCGATGAGTTTCTGCAAGCTGTACGGATCTTTGGTTTCCTTGAAAAGCCCGTACGTCGCTTCAGTCAATGTTCAGCGCTGTGCCTACGAGCTTTGAACAGGTTTTTCACGAATTAGCTAGACATTTGCAGACGCGGAGACTGATAGCGGGGGACACCTTGTCACTAGACGAAGACCGGAGCTTTTACTGCGTTATCGACGGAATGGTTCAGGTGTACGCACCTTCAGGCAAACCAGCTGAGTTTCGAAGCGGCTCTTGGGATAATGAAGGCATGAACGGTTATGAACTCATGAACGAGGTTGGCAGCGGCGGCACGCTCTCAAGTTTATTTACAATCCTCAGTTTATTCACTGAAGATGTGAAAATCAGCTGGCACGACAACGGTCTTACCCATGGCGACGAGGACGACTTGGGCCTCAATGCGCTAACGGTACCTCATCTTGGCAGAGGCAAACGCGCGAATTCGGACGTCTCACATATGGACCTAGATAGGTACTCACAAAACGGTCAGGCAGAGAGAAAGCGATCGCATTCTGTTTCTTCGAGCAACTCTACCGTTCATCCTAGAGTATTTAAATCCCCGATGCCGTCTACTCCTCGCCATGCAGAACGTCCCAACACCACGCCGCTGAACCTCAGAACCCAGCGCAGAGTTTCTAATCACCTCACACAGATCCATCACGGAACAGTGGCTCATGCGACTGAAGATACAACCCTGGCGGTAATTCCTGCCGAAGCTTTCCGTCGATTGACCAAGAAATTTCCCAACGCTAGCGCACACATTGTACAAGGTACGCAATCAAAGCCCATCACCAAGAGGGTTGTCTCTTTACGCATCGGCTCCAAGTCATCATGACCCGGTTCTCTAGGGTCACATTCAATGCTGCTCACAAGTACTTGGGCTTAACAACTGAAGTTCTTCGGACGGAGAAAGCTATTAATGACATCGCCTGTCACCCTCTTCCTCCCATTTTCTACGAAGGAGGCGGGATGCAGCAGCTACGGCAAAAATTCGATAACGTTGGAGGCAAAGACTTCTCGCCACCTCAATCGGAGCAGGAACGTGGCTACTATAGCCTCTCACCAACGACGATCTCTCCAAAGCTATCTACAAAGTTGCTGTCGAAGGATGTATCTGCAAACGCCCCCATAAAGTTGTCCAGCAGTGTACAATTTCCTTCGCGAACGTCGCGACATCTAGTACAAGCTGGTGATTTACATAGCTCAACCACACTTGGAGAAGCGTACAAGCCTCTGGGAAAGAGCTTTAGCATCTTCAATACACCCCATCCTCCTCATCCCGAGTTGCATGAAACCCCAGAGTTTCTCCATCTCAACGGAGTCGACTTCGACCTCAGACAAGAGGTGATGAATTGTATAGCGGTCTCTATTGGCCTGTCGCAACCTCCAATGAGCGATAACGCTTCTGCTGAAGTCTCTCCTTCTTTTTCTGCCGTGGACGGTGGACGAACATCACGGCCAGATGTTGGCATTTTGGAGTCACCGTTCGGCTCATTGTCATTGCTAGATTTGGGGGATGATTCTTCTAGTGCAACCGGCGGATCCTCTGTCATAGCGGGCGGATACATGAGTGGACTGGACAACGAAGTTGAAATTCTGTTCTTTTCCTCAGGATCCTACTTGGCGAAAGCCGGAGAACGGGACATCGGTGTGTAATAGTGATAGTCCTAACTTTGTGCGGACTATGACCAAGACCATCACAGGGCTCTTTTTTGTAATTGAAGGGTTTTTAGATATCGTCCTCCCCACCGAAGGGCGATCTCTAGCAGAACCAAGGCCGAAGCCACCTGCATCCTCAGTAGACTCCCTATATGATGCTGAGACGACGTCTAGCAACGGGGATAGCAACATCTCTAGCGTTGGAAGTCCTAAAGAGTCCTCCAAACCATCCGCACCAAGTGTATCTCGGCTGGATTTACCAATGAAGGGCCAGCGACCGCTGTTCACGATAAAACCCGGAGGTATCGCTGGATATTTAGGTGAGACCATTCTACTGGAACGACACGAAGCTGGTTTGCATTTGCTGACTACCGTAGCATCCTTATCTAATGCTGCATCATATGTCGATATTGTGGCCAAGACTGATACATACGTTGGCTTCTTACCACATCATGCTCTAGAGAGGTTGCTTGAGAAGCGACCCATAGTGCTGCTTACTTTGGCTAAACGTCTCATTTCACTCTTGTCACCTCTTGGTCAGTATCTGCAACCCTTTGAAGCTTATCTTCAACTCATCAGCACCGCGATTAGTCCTACAAATTGATGCATCTTTGGACTGGATGCACGTTAGTGCTGGCCAGGTTTTATGGCGTACTGGCGATGCCAGTGATAGTTTTTACATCGTCATCAATGGTCGATTACGTGCCATTTCGGAAGACCAGGGAGTAGTCAAAATTGTTGCGGAGTATGGCCAGGATGACACTGCTGGCGAGATCGATGTCATTACAAGCACTCCTCGGCGCAACACGGTTCATGCTATCCGAGATACAGAACTCATACGGATGCCACAGACTCTCTTTAATGCCATCTCTTCACGGTGAGCTTTTACTCGATCGAAGTCAAGTTTTTGTTTTCATCACCCGAATTAGCAACCCGCAGACCACGGCCTTGTATGTAAAGATCCTTTACCTGACTTATTCTTCTACATATTCAATTTACAGGTTATTGCGAATGATCGCTTCGAGAGTCCGAAGCGAAATCGATTCTTCTCCGAGGGCGCGATCGCGGAACATGGGAACAGAGTTTCGTCGCAATAACGACAATCTGAAGACCGTCGCCTTGCTTCCTGTCTCCCGTAATGTTCCCATTGTGAGCTTCGCCCGAAAGCTCTATACTGCATTGGAAGGGATCGGCGCACCTACCTCGTGCCTCAATCAAGTATCTGTGTCTAACGTCCTCGGCAGGCATGCATTTACCAGAATGGGGAAGTTGAAAACAGCGGCTTGGTTAGCGGATCAGGAGCAACGATACAAAATCGTCCTTTACGTCGCCGACTCCTCTGTAGGAAGCTCATGGACGCAGACTTGCATTCGCCAGGCAGATTACGTCCTTGTCGTCGGCTTGGGCGATGATCCTTCTATGGGAGAATATGAACGTCTCCTTCTCTCCATGAAAACAACGGCTCGCAAAGAGCTCGTGCTCTTACATCCGGACCGATCCGTCCTTCCTGGCTCGACAAGGGAGTGGCTAAAGGTGCTGAAACTCGCTTTGCGTCATCCCACTCTCAAAACTTACATGAGTACAGAGTCGTCCATGGGTTCATCAACACATCCACGTGGAACTACCTGTCTGTCTTCCTTACCGAAATAGTGATACACAACACTTACCGAAATCTTCAGGAGCTGAAGGCGTCCATGCCGAAATCGACTGCCACGGCCCTGCAAAATCCTGCTGCAGTTGTGGCTCTGAAGCATCTCAGAGACAGAGTGCAAAGCGAAATACAAAAGTATCGCGGGAGTAGGCCAGATGTTCGTGCTCAGCGATTGCCCCGTACGGACGACTTCGCACGACTCGCACGGAGGATCTGTGGTGTTTCTATTGGGCTAGTACTAGGAGGTGGTGGTGCGAGGGGTATATCCCATCTCGTACGTCGCCTTGTTTTGTCTCATGCATTGAGTCTCCTCAATCTAGCCAGGGAGTTCTGCGTGCGTTAGAAGACAACGGCATTCCTATCGATCATATTGGAGGTAAACCTATCTATTTCGACCTCACATTTCACGACTTGAGTCTTCTCAAGGTACAAGTATCGGCGCATTGATCGGTGGTCTATACGCGAAGGAGGTTGACATCATATCCAGTTCTACACGGGCAAGTCAAGTCAGTGGGAGATTAGGCAATATATGGCGTATACTATCAGACGTCACATATCCCCTTGTGGCGTACACAACCGTATGCTGGCCTTCATTTTCCTTTCGAGTGTCTCCAACCTACCCTTTTGGTCAGGGGCATGAATTCAACCGCTCTCTCTACAAAGCGTTCTACGATTTGCATATTGAAGACATGTGGCTCCCCTTCTTCTGCAATACAGCGAATATCACGACGTCTCGGATGGAAATACATGAGACTGGTTACGCCTGGAGGTTCATTCGTAAGCCGCGTGGTGTCATCTGTTTTTGTTCGGTCAATAGTTGTCTCCAGGCGCATCGATGTCACTCGTGGGCCTTGTTCCTCCTCTCTGTGATAACGGAAACATGCTCGTAGACGGAGGGTATCGTAAGTAATAGTCACAGACCGAGATCTTGAACAATGGGCTCACTCCACACACAGTGGATAATTTACCAGTGAGCAATTGTTATCAAGACCGCACCTGGTCTGACTTGCACGCGGAACAGGTATCCACGATGTTTGACATGGGAGCGAGCGCAGTCATAGCGTCCGACGTGGGCTCGGTGAGACATTATCGACTCGTTTAAAACCAAGACTCATGCCCTTCCTAAGCTCGACGATAATTCGCCTCGAAATTTCGGGGACACGGTTTCTGGCTTTTGGTTGATGATAATGCGGTGGAACCCGTTTTCAAATGCAAGAACGATCCCTGCGATTACAGAAATACAAAGCCGCCTTGCATAGTATGGTTCTCTCCCTAATAAACGTACCAGGATGCCTACGTGATCTGCACAGCGTATCCAGTGTCCAAACTTTGGAAGAAGCCAAAGTTACTCGTGGTTGTCTGTATATGGCGATGCCAGTACAGGAGGTGAGTGGGGTCGCATTTCAAGTGTACACACGTCAACCCGAAGGTCACAGTACGGAACGCTACAATGGAACAAGTTTGAGGAAATAGAGTCAAAGGGATACCAGGAGGCTACAAAGATATTGGAAAGGTGGGAAGAGGAAGGAAAGCTTCCGTCGGGTTCCATAGAAGGAAAGGACGCCAACGCGAAAAGGAAGAAAGGACAGAGCGCGAGAAGGAACTCTATATGATTGTACCCTTACATAATCACTCACTTGTTGGTTGGCGGGCCGGGCACGCAAGGGGCAACAGAGATGACTGACCATCCGCCTGCTAGAGAAACCGTCGATGTCTCCATACTCCGAGAAATAGCGAGAAATTCCCTCGTACATGCGCTCAATTCTGTGAGCCTTTACCCGTTTCATTTCGCGACGTTTCGCGACGCGTGACCGTTTTCAATTTCCAAGGTCAATGGGGCAAAGACTCTCGTGCTAGACCCATCTCTGGCCGGTCCACTCAGCTTGGTCACAGAAGTCTCTCTACTCCAAGTATATCTCAGCTACTTTTTCTGTTTTAGCCGGAGCTTATGTTAGGATACAGCAACATGGCGTCGATAAAATGTTCTGGCTGGAGGATGGTGCCCTCTCCGCACCAACGACAAATATCGTGTATCTGTGTCGCCCACGAATAACGTGGGTAAAGATTATCGCAGGTATTTCATCCCATGCTTTCCCTAGACTACTTCAATCGTGGAAGCTAGATCAGATCAAACGACATAGCGCGGAATCGCAGAAACACACCTACACCCTTCTCCTCGTACCCAGAACTTCCACACTCATCACCCGAGTGCTGGAAGAAGAGGGGGTTTTGGGCGATGTCACAATTTCTTCTTACAATCTTCAATTTATCCCAATCGCGGACGACGTCGTTTCACTTGAGAATAGCGAAGCCTTCAAGGAAATATGGGTGGTGGGTTGGACCATCCTACTACGACATTGCTCATGCGACTCTTGGGATTCAGGATGGCGACGAGACCTCTATCTATGATTCATCACAGGCTATACACACACTTCAGAAACTATTTGGTCTATTTCCTCGGATAGTTGGAAAAGGCGATCATGCCGGGGTGAGTCCATTGAGCCATCACTATCCTCTGGGGATGTCTGATATCCCGTAGCGGTTAGCAGAGCTGCTCACACGCCAGACCACCCTGCATGCGGGCGTTGACCGGGAGAGTTTGCTCGATGTCTCGGACACCTTTGACTCACTTATCATCATCGATCGTCGTATCGATATGATCACGCCTTTGCTAACCCAATTGACTTATGAGGGACTCATCGACGAGGTTCTCCATATTAGAAATTGTAAGCGGGTAGCTGTCGTCCCAAAACCGTGCTTGACATATCGCTTCAGCCCACATCGAGGTTCCAGTATCGCTCCTTAACGTGCCATCCAACCCCAACCAAAGTGCATCTGGATCGGGCTCCACCTCTGTGGCGCCAGCAGCCCCGGCTCTTGCCCAGGAAAAGAAGCGGAAGTACCATCTTTCGGCGTCAAGGGACCCTGTTTTTGCGGAATTAAGAGACCTTAACTTCGCATCCGTCGGAAAGCGACTGAACAAGGCTGCACGTCGTCTGGACGATGACTATAGGGACTATAAGGTTCGTACGTGCCCGCCGTGATAAGTGCCTAGTCTGAATTACTGACCTGTGACTCAGGCGCGCAATCAAGCATCTGTATCTCAATTGCGTGACTTTGTAGGAAAGTTGGGTGGTCTTCAAGCCGAACACCGGGCCTTGCAACTTCGTAAGTGTCATTTAAAAGGTCTTAAGCCCCGTGATGTGCAGATGGTCAAATACTACTACTCACTAGACACTGGATTGTCGGAAATGATCGTACCTGTGACGCGATCTGACATCTTCAATAAGTCACTGGAAATACAACAAAGTCAGCAGAGGATGATTGGATTTCAGCTCGTTTAACTCAACTTTATTACCTAGACCTGCTCGCCTCTTACGACGTGCCTGGGCAAATAACGGCCGTGGAGGATCTCATCGCGCAAGGCGCAGAGATGCAAATCGTGATCCGGCTTCTTTGTCTTGCCAGTATCATAGCTGGTGGCATCAAAAGCAAAACGCTCGAAAACATTAAAAAAGAAGTTCTGCAGGTTGGTTGTTTTCTACCTTGCGATCATGATGCTCTGATGGCCGCTCAGGCGTACGGGTATAACTACCTTCCATTACTTCTATCCTTGGCTGCTCCTCCCCTGGCTATCCTACTCCCGAATCCATTGCCCTCGTCTGCTTCTTCAGCTGTTTCCAGTGCGAAATATCCTTACACGGCTCTGAGGAAGTCATTGCGCCTACTAATCGATGGCAACGAGTCACTCGATGAAATGGAGAACGATATAAGCTACGTGTATTCGGGATATGCACCCATCAGCATCCGTCTTGTGCAGTGCGTGGCCCAAAAGGGCGGCGTTCTCAGCAATCCGGCTAACAACAAGGAGGGAGCACCAGAAGAGGATGGAAAAAAGGGCAAGTCGACGTTTTTAGGACTGCCACAGGCGCACCCCATCGTCGGTTTTAAGGGGTTTGAAGACGTCGTCGAAAGTATTGCTGGTAGAACAGTCAACATAACACAGAAGGGAGCGGGGGTGACGAACGGGGCCAGCACCACCTTACGTCAGTGGTCGAACCGATCACGCTCATTCCTATCGCCTAATGCCTCATTTTCTGTAGCGGCGTCGGGGAAACGAACCACGATCACTGTGGTGTTTTTCCTGGGCGGTTGCACTTTTACGGAGATCGCCGCTCTTCGGTGGGCAGGTTTTCAAACACAAGGTGAATTTCGTTAATCTATGGGTGTCGTCTTAGCCCAACGACCTGTCAGGCCGAAAGTTCCTGGTCGCGACTACCGGCATGGTGAACGGAGGCAGCATGATTGAAAGCATTGCCGGGATTGGACGTGCGGCGGCCAGTTCAAATGAGGCTAACCTGTGACGTACAAAAGTAGCGAAGGGATGTTGGGTAGGTTATCGTTGCCATGTTGGTGGTGAATACACTATGATACTACATTTGAACGACCAGGACCCCGAAATGATATCACCAAACAACGGGGGGCGAGCGTTGGAGAAGTAAAACGGGGGTGACAGAGGGTCTGTCTCAGCGCGGAGATCTCGATCGAACTCTGAGATTTCTCGACCTGTCAGTTGGTATAAGCCCCCTTTCCCCTTCCCCTCCCCTAATCTCTTCCCTCCTCCCTTCCCTCACACACATTCCCCGCGGTCCCCCTTTCTCCTCCCCTCATCCTCAAGGTGAGCCGTCTCCATCTCCCTTCTTAATTTTACCTAAAGCCTTCCCTTTTTTTTACCGGACTCCCTTCACGCGTCAACCGCGTTGCTCAGCTCCGCGCATCTGATTGACCAGCCACCAGCCGTAAGTGGCCTAACACCCCCTCAATGCCCAAAGAAAAGAAGGCAGCAAGCGAAAAGCCAGAGAGGAAAGGTGTGTCGCCGTGCCTGGAGGAAAGGTTGGCGATCAGCTCACTTATCCCAATAGCGAGATCCTCGGGTGGCGGAGGGCGCAAGAAGCTTACTGCGTACAACAAGTTCATGCAAACGGAAATGGCACGTCTCAAGGAGGACGAACCGGCCATGTCGCATCAGGCCAGGTAAGTGCCTCTACACCAAAGAAGTGTAAAGTTGTCTGAATGAACACATCCATATTTTATTTCAGGTTCAAGCTGGCCACCGCGAACTGGAAGGGCTCCAGGGAGAATCCGAAGGCGACAGCTGCCTGATACCGACAAAGACTTTGTTTCCTATGCGTCGGGCGCAGCACCTCTGTGATTGACGGAGACGTGGTATTCTTGACCTGCCCGCGTTGTATCTTTCCTTCAATTTTAAGGCGCTTTTCTCGGAGTACACAGTTTATACGAAGACCGGATTCTAATCTAAAGTTGGCTTCTTGCATGTTTACTTTTGTTCTAGGCGTTGTGTAATCCACGTTTTGCTACGTTTTCTATAGCTTGTGCGTGCATAACGGAGTCTGACAGGATGCCGCGGTGAGGCCAGAAAGCGAGGACCTGGACCTGATGTCAAAGCGGTTCGAGCGAGGGAAACGTGTACCACGCAAGCTTGTCGGGGGACGGCACGCACGCTTACCTGCGATGCTGGGAGGCCCCAGCCAGACGCGAATTGACATGCTCGATCCTAAATAAACCACACTGTTCTTGATCTCTTCCGTTTCCCTCTCTCCTTCCAGCCTGCCTCGACACCTTTGTATCTTATCTATTAACTGCTCTCGTATGCCTTAGGCAACGAGCCCCCGGTACGAAATCGATAACGACGCCTCCCCTCCCCTACATAAGCACAGGCCTCCTCATCTACCTTTTCTCTCTCATTTCCTCTCGCAATGAATCCCAGAGAGTGGGAATCAAACAATACCTTCCCTCGCTATGTATCTTCGCCTTCAAGTTTAGGCCTCACCACGTCCCCTGATACCTCGTGCATCCCCTCAGAGCGGTCGCCCCACCCAGAGCAGAAAGGAAAGGGTCGGCCTACGCCCGTCAAGATCCTTTCCAGTGGGTCTGAGGACGCCCAACACGACCTATTTTCGATGTCGCTCGACTCTAACAACCTTCCCGGGTCGTCGCTCCCCGGGCCATCTTCCCTCCCTGCTATTCGAAATGACCTTGCAGATAAACTAACGTCCCAGGATGATTTTGACGCCATACCTTACGATACAGACCTGCCATACCTTGGCAAAGGGAAGGCCAGGGACAGCCCCCCAATTCTTCCGCCCCTCACTTTCCCCCCTATAGCCTTTGACATCCTTCCATCTCCCAGTCTCATTTCCGAACTCGACCCCTCTTCATATGGCTCATTGCATCCTCAGACCATCGAACATGAGTCTCTTCCCTACACGCCGCCAGCTCTCCGAAGCACCCCCGCACATAGCGTGCCCTCCATGCTTTCCTCTCCGTCACCACGGCGACGATCGTTCTCTACCCCACAACCCCGCCCTCTCGAACCCTCCGTTTCCTCTTCCGTTCATGCAAGAGTGAACATCGAGCCGTCGAGGAGCCGCCACGATCGCCCTCACAAACGTTTCTACCCGGATAGACGCCAAACGCGGTCCATGCCGAGCTCTCCTGGGGTCGGAGCGGGGGTGCAAGTCCCACTCGATCTCGATGCCATTGATGCCGGCAGCTGTTTGGCTCCATGGAGGCGAGACTTCAGGTCGCGCTTAAAGGACAAGTCCAAAACGGGTTCGTATTCCTGCCTTGCCCTTGACCATGTCAACAGAGGATCGTCATCTGCACTGCCGGACTCCTATCCTGCCTACTTCGCGACTCGACCTCCCGCCGTCGAGGATCGTACTCGCAAAGCGAACGGCAGATCCTATTCGGATCAGTTCTCATTACATCATTCATTTGATGTAGTTTCACCCGACGCCGCGGATGCGTTCGTGCCTATACCTATCATCAATCCTCCGAACCTTTTTGATGGCATATTACCACGGGAACTTCGCTTGCGTATATTTGGCATCCTCGTAGAAATTCATGAAGCGGATCACGCACGTAGAGTGCGCGAAGGCAGGTGGACAGCGGCCAAAGCCTCGAAGCGTAAGTGGGTGGGTCGCGATCAAGGGGTACGGGAGCTCATGCGGTTGAGAGGGGTGAGCATGCGATCCATTCCCTTGTGACGTTATCCGCCAACGCGTCCTACGTATAGGTCTGCAAGGCATGGTCAAGTCTCATTTGCGATGGACAACTATGGAGCAACGTGGATCTTCGTCCTTTTCCAAAGATGCCCGACTCCCAATTACTGCGCATGATGCAGACCGCAGGGTCATTCATCACGTCACTCAATCTCTCGAGCCACCGAAGTCTACTTCCTTCCACTTTGGAGAGCTTGACGGACAGCCTGTCGGTGGTACAACGGATGAGTGTCGTCCCCTCTCACAACCAACTCACCTATCTGAACATGAACGGCTGTTCAATGGTTACAACATCATCCCTCCACTATCTCTTGACTCAAAGCCCCTTCCTAGAAACCTTGTCTTTGAAGGCGATGCAGGCTGTCACCAACGAAACTTGCGAAGTCCTGTCTCAACATTGTCCACGTCTTTTGTCGTTGGATCTTAGTCGATGCAAGAATCTTACAGGAGCTGGCATCCGATCCTTTGCCTCCTCTGCTATCGCGCGCGCGGACCTACTTTCCTTGATCGAATTGCATTTATCGGGATTGAGGGGCATCACCGACAGCATGATGTCTGCCTTGGGGAAAGCCGCACCTTTCCTCGAAGTATTGGACTTGAGCTACTGCAGGGACATTCACAATTCGTCCCTGGACGCATTCGTTGCGTGTACAGAAGATTTTACCCTCGACTCGATATCCCTTACAGCACGGCAAGTCGGCCGGAATCCTAACGATGGCGGATTCTACCGAAGGCGAATCACCCGTCTCCGACATTTGTCTCTCTCATCCTGTACTCTCCTCACGGATATCGCTTGTTCCCATATAGCATATGCCATGCCTGAGCTCGAGTTGTTGGAACTCGCAGGACTGGGAACGGAGCTCAAGGATGACGGTGTCGTCCGACTACTCGAAACGCTACCTAACCTCCGGAAGCTCGATCTGGAGGACGCAAGCGACATAACAGACAGTGTACTTCGTGCCATTACTCCACATTCACCCTCCGACCATGTCGGGCGTGACCATTGCGTACCTGGTCATGCCTTGGAGCATCTCGTTGTCTCCTACGCTGCTCAACTCGGCAACGTTGCCTTGCTCGCGTTAATGCGGAATTGTACGCGCCTTCGCGTTTTGGAGGCCGACAGCACACGGATTTCGGCTACCGCCGTCAAGGAATTTGTGAAGCTGGCTCGCGAAAGGAATGCACTTGACGCTACGATGGTCGCGATCGATTGCCGCTCGATGAACGAGGCCATTATCAAGGAGCTCACCGACTCCACGCGCCCTCGACTTGGCTGGAGAGCGTATGAAGCACGTCGCCTGGCATACCTTGATGGACGAGACAATGAATCTCTCGGCGTGGGTCAGGATGAATGCGATCCGCAGCGCGTCGTGCTCAAGACGTTCGCCTCGTGGCAGAATGTTGACGCTGTCGCTTCAGCACGCGTCGCGCGTCGCAAAGGCTGGCGACGCCGCGACGCCAATCCCTCCTCCGGGGGTTCCTCTACCGAAGATACGCTCCCGCAACGGTCGAGATGGTGGTCTCCGGGGGGAAGACGTTCTACAGGAGCATTTTCTGTGAGCTCTTTAGAAGGAACCAGTGAACGTGAAGGATGTACAATCATGTAAAACTCTTGTATTTTTATGCTTACCCAAAGCCACAAACATTCACGGACTCACTAATACTAACGCCAAGTTGTAGTATCTCTTAGGGTTGCTGATTTAGCTGTTGTATGTATGTATTGGTCAGTTATTACCTGACAACAATGAAAGTATTGTATCTAACGAACGGTGACACAAGCTGTCAGTGCTAGTGAGGCAACTTATCACGAAACTGCCTTTTTTTTGGATCGCTTTCTTGACCTCTTCGCCTGATCCTGACCAGGAGGCGTGTTGGTGCCGACCGGAATCCCTGCGCTGATGTCCTCTATATGAATTCTTCGAACCTTTACTCCAGATCGCAAGGCGGTTGGCGTAGAACCAGTCTCAGCGGACGGAGTAGAGGAGCGGGTGGTGTCAGGACCATTGCCATAACCTGCGGAGAGGAAAGAAAAATAAAGAAATGTTTTGCAAAAAAAAAAAAAAAAGAAACATCGAGCGCGCACATACCCGCAAAAGGATCCACGGGAGGGCGCCTTCGCTTTCCGGGGACGATCTCGGAGGGAGCAGCCGGAGCAACATCCGGTAGAGGGGACCCTATCACGGCCTTTGCCTTTTCCTTTCCCTTTCCCTTGCCTTTTTTCGACCTCGACCTCGACCTTTCCTTGATCTTTGGAGAGGGAGGTGGGCCTTCGGATGGCGGCTTGTCCGAGTCGCCGTCGACGTCCTCTTGGTCGTCGGGGGGTCGCTGCTGCTGCTCGTCATCGATCACTTCCAGGTCGCCGCCGTCCTCGCTTGCCAACGACGCGTCCTCCTCCCGCAGCGCTTTGTGGTATTTCTCGCGCTCGAGCATCTTATCGGTCGCCGCTTTTGGCGGAGCGTCCCGAACGACGTCAGCGACGCGAGCCGCGCCGCCGCCGCCGCCGTCGTCGTCGTCGGCGAAGCGTACGTGAGTGGCGGCGACGGAGGAGGGGCCAGGGACGCTGATCGGCGTTGTTGTGGCGTCCTTTGCTCGAGCGATGGCCTGCTTGATGAACCGGGTCGCGGCGGCTTTGTCGATCGCGAGCTGGCCTGTTTGGGGTGAGATGATGAGATGAGAAGGAAGGGAACACGCGTCGTGGGCGGGGGCAGAGACACGGACGTTTGGCAGGATCCTCTGCATCCTTGATTTTATCGAAATATTGTCGTACCCTGTCCTATATGGGGTCGAGTCTCAGCACAGTGGCGCATCGATCGTCGATATGCCTCTTCAAAGTGGACACGCACGAGCTCTGCGATGACTGGATGCGTTTTCGGGTCCAGACCCCTCGTCTTTAGGTAGACTGTGCTTAAACTGTCGGTGGGGACCTCTCGCGTGGAAGGGAGATTTTTTTTTTTTTTTGGGCGGTTACTGACCGAAGACAAGGTCGTACACGAGATAGGGGATGACGACCTGCAGCTTTGCCTGCTGGATCGCGTCGAGGCCCGCGACGAGCTCCGGGAGAGGTTGGGACAACAGCGGGCTCAGGCCGCTTTCGAGGTCGTCGAGCGAGGTCGAGAGCGCCGAGAGCTTTCTTTTGATTTTGAGCGCATCGTTGGACATGACGGGGCGGACGTCTCTTTCTAATCAGACCGGAGCAAAGAGCAAGAGGCGCTTGCGCGCGCTTATTGTTGATTGAACGATCCAGTCGGAGCACCCGTTTCGACCTCACTGCACTGCGTGTGTAATTTTTTTTTTTTACGGTATTTTATTACGACCGGTTCTTCCTTCCGCGGAACTGTCATCGCATTACCCTTAACATGGACGAGCGGAACGACGTTCGCGAGTTCTATCGACGCGAGCTTACGCGGGCTCTGAACGAGCAGCGTTTCGGGATCTCCTCCGGCTCGGAGGTGACCCGTTTCACTGAGAACGAGGCAGAGGCAAAACTTACCCTGCTGGAGGGCGAAACCATCCACGTCGTCCTGTCGTCTGCCGGCTACAAGGTTTGAAGGGGGGAGGGCGTCAAAAAAAAAAAACTGGGATGTTGATTGGCTGTTTCAGGTGTCGACCCAAGTGAGAATCTACGAAACTTTGGACGATCTCTTGGCGTCGACGAGTCCCGCCTATGCGGCGCAGAGATTCTCGATTCTCGTGTCACGGCTGCAGGAGCTTTCGGACGGTTTATAACTCAAGTCCCAGGCTCGTTTTTCGATTAGTACGGACGGGTTTGTACGATACGATAAATATCTGTAAATTAGCTCGTCAGCCTTTCAACAAGTGTAAACAATCACCTCCATGGTTCGTTCATCTACGCATACGTTTTGCTCGTCCTGCGTTAATTAATACTTGTCACCATCGACAGTCGTCTGAACTCAGATACACCGCAAACACTCAATTGGAGCATCGTAAGTCGCCTGGCCTCCTTGCCAACATGCTCATCTCATCTCGTCGTTCAGTCCACGCTCGTTACACAGGCACTGGTAAGTCACACGCACAGCCCGTACATCAAGCTCATTCGTTACAGGCCACGCGGATCTGAGCAAATTGTACGTGTCGGACCTTGTTCCGTTCATGACGCTTACCGAGTGGTCCGTACAGTGAGTGGTTGACTCATCAACACCGCGATACCCTGTCGTCCATTGTGGGGCACCCCAGTTTGACGTCCTATCTCGCCATTGCCGATGGGGAGGCCACCGGGCGTATCAGATTCGAGATGACTCAGGTACTTCATCTTGGTGCTTGATTTTTCGAGACATGTGTTGATGGAACGATATCAAAGCGGATGCTTCAGCCATGTGGTCCTCCTCCCGCAAAGGATGATGACTAAGGCGATCTCTGTATCCTCTTCAGGTCAGGATGTCGCTTATGTAGTAGTCTTGTCAATGCGCCAGTGCCAGTTTGTTGCGATCAAATCGGTCCTGTGGGTCCGCAGCTTCACGGTTGACTAGACGCCATCCATCACTCTCAGATCGTCAATAAGATCGGAAGATGATTCATACCTTTCCTCCGACCTTTATGCTGTCATTGATGCTTAACCGATCAAAGTACCTTGCCCGTGAACATCTATAAGGTTTATGCGTCTGTGTCCGGGGCTTGTGAGCTTTTCCCCTGTTCTTTGGTTTCCACATTCCACAACCTTTCAAGCTACCGCCCACTGTACTTTGTGATGCAACCTCGTGAGGTGGCTTTATCAAGTCACCCTTTGTGGCTTCCTTCACAATCAGCCTTGCCACTTGAAACATGGGACGCATTCTCCGCAATGGGTTTCGCGTTGGCACAAAAGCGCCTGCCTAGAGGTAGGTCAAAGGTCGTTCTCCCTCGTCATTCTCCCTCCATTTCCCCCCCGCTTGGATAGCTGGCTGATCTATCATGCTTCTTCGCGGCTAAGTTCATCATTCCCTAAGACTGACACTAAGCCACAGAAGAGACTACATCCCACCGCCAGTCCAGCATGCCGTTCACCACGGTGAAACACCCTCGCGCCAGCAGTGCCACTCCAGTGGCAACTCATTCATTCGTGTTCGTGAAACGCCCGTCATGCACCTCTTGTAAAATCTCCTGTTTACCAAGACATCGCATCGATGCACTCTACACTGACGTCTATTCGTGATTCATTCACCTTGCGTCGTCTGTCCAAAGCCAAAAGCCGTCCCCCTTCCCAGCTTCGGATAAAGCTGCCACCCACTCCTTCCATTCCATTCCCTGGGCTGATCCCAATTACCTCCTTCCTTGCTTCTTCCCCTCACAGCAATCGCAACCCGTTGTCTTGCACTGGTCCCGAAGGTGTAAATGATCTCAATCGGTCTCAAAGTCGAGACGGCCACCCTAAACACAAGATCGGTAGGGGTATCAAGGCCCATGTATACCCACGCAACGAGACGCCCTACTCTATGCTATACGACACCGTCACTCCCGAACTGTGAGTCACTCATTAGTGAAGCTTCGAGTGCAAAGATTGAGCTCGGTTGCAGTGAACTTAGTGCTTACGAGCTGATGAAACGACTGATGGAAGATGACTTTCCATCCGTTCACACCTCATCACCCGTTCGCAGTGCCCTCGACCTCGGCTGTGGGGACGGCCACTGGGTCTCCCATGCCGCGCAGGCGTGGGCGTCTCAGGAAACAAAGATTACCGGAATATATCTCCCCCTTTCTACAGACGAAGAGCAGACGATTGTCCCACTACAGGACACAGATAACGTAAAGCTGATGTGTCACTGCTTGTAGGTATTCGAGCAGATATCACGCGCTTAGGACGATTCGCTGATAGTGCGCCTTAATCAGCATCACAGACCGGCTACCATTCCCGGATAATTCGTTTGACTATATACATCTCAACAATACCATGGTCGCGATCCCCGGGGAGCGCTGGGACTTCGTGCTCTCCGAAGTGCACCGTGTTCTTAGCCCCAAGGGCCACTTCAAGCTTGTCCACGATCAGCTCTGCTTTCCGTCCGTTGGCCCAGAAACCCCTGTCAGCTGCACCTTTGCCCCATCAAGAAGTCGACACAATTCGCGCCCCAACGCTCCTTCGGCAGCCCTGAACAAGCTGACGTCACCCAGTCCCAAGAAAAGTCCGTATGAAGATTGGGAGGCCGGTATGCTTAACTGCGGCGACATTGAGAGACTGTATCTCGACATGCTCGCTCGGAGATACGGCGTCCATCCGCAGCCAGGCACCATCATCGCGGACGCCATTCAGAGGCGGTTCGGCAACGAGAGCCTGGCCGAAGTGTCCAGCGCCTACGTCTGTCTCCCGTCGCAGGAGTTCATGACGCGAACCCGCTCCGAGTCACCACAGGTGGCGGCGGCAGCGGCGGCAACAACGAGACGAAGGCGGAGGCCCAAAAAGCGCGAGTTCGGGATCGGCGTGTCCGTTGATTGGGGCCAAGACAGGACCGGTAAGATGATGTGGAAGGTCCCGCCGTCTCCGCCGACCCCGCCCACGCCCCCCGAGCCGCTGTCGCTGACGAGCCTGCCGCCTCTCTTGAGCAAGAAGGCGGCGAGGCTGATGGGCGTGGGTCAGCTGTCCCCAGCCGGCGCGCCGTATCAGCCGCCCGGCGTCGTCGTCGTGCACGCGTCGTCGTCATCGGAGGGAGCGCAGCGCCCCATGACGTTCCTCTCGATGTCTCCGGCCGAGCTCGACGTGCACGCGAACAAGCACGTCCACTCGGTGTTAAGCGCAAAGCTCGCGTTGGAGGCGCACATCGACGAGCTCCGGGAGCAGGGAATGCCGGCGATGTCGCACGAAGCTCTGGACGACGCGCTGTGGCGGTACGCGATGTAAGTCATCTCCCTCTCCCACCTCTCGGCCATCACATTTCACACCGTGCAACCCCTTTGCAGGTTCCGACGGAAGCGGTTCAATTGGCCCGAGGTTGACGCGTTCGAATGGGAGTCCGAGGCGACCGACTGCGACGGCGAGTTCGACGAACAAACGCGACGTTTCGCGCTCCCTGATACGCAAACCACGGATGGTCTAATGCCCATTCGGTTATTCCAAACTTTCGAAGTGACCAAGGTGGATGAGAAGCCACCGTGGTAGATACCCTTGCCCCTTGTTCTTTCCCAGCCGGTATGCTACGGCATCTATCCGCCTATCGCCTACCGATCCCTTCCATTGCCAATGACTTATCACCTTCGCTTCGTTTATTGTCTGTACGAGCATAATTTTGGGGTTAATTCGGTTTGTACACCAAGTCAAGTGTATTGTAGTGTAGGTGTATGTGGAGACGACGAATGGAGAGCGATTTTGAATATCTTGACCTCCTCATCAACTCCTTCCGACGGCTCCAGAAAGCAGGAGCGGAAATCATGATCAAAGTATCGCAGTTCTTCCGCCGACAAGTTGTGGTCCGCTGATTTATCGGTGCGTGAGCGGATTGAACAATGAAGGGTAGCGAAGGACTTTGACCAACATATCGCGAGGAGAAACGAGTCCAGAAGGTCGGCATTGCGGACTGTCAACGCAAGATATGCTATCCCACCCCCTGGCGATCGGGATGCTCGCAGCGCGATATCGAGGGTGGCAAGAAATGGGGAGATCATATCGGGATGATACAGCTGCGGGCGCATGTCACTTGGGTAGGTAGGTTCCGAGCGGTATCAAACGAATCATTGCTCACGATATCTGTACCTAGTACCAAATCTGGCGCGATGATGTTCAAATATGCTTGAACGTTAGGGACATCATCCTTTTCGAGTGCATCAAACCAGTCCATCGATCTTACAGACAGATTTCCGTGACGATGAGATGCGTCTGGAAACAGCTCAGTTGCACCTCGATAATCCGCAGGCCAAACTACACGCGTACTGCAGGCCAGTTGTGTGTTTTCGAGGCATCGTCTCAGGACGTCCCCGTTCACGTCGGTAAGGTGCAGGGCAGGGAGCCCGGTCAACCCACCGCTGCTCACTTGGATGTCGGCAACGATAAGACCGAGAAAGCCGGTACCGGAGCCCAGTTCAAGGACGGATTTATCGACCAAAAGGGCTGGATAATGGCGTAAATTATGCGAAGAGACCGATAGCCCATTGTTGTCATACTCGAATTTTCGAGGAGGAATTGAGCTAACACGAAGCTGGCACGCCATGTCCGGAGTCCAGTCGTACCACTCTCAATAGTGGTGCGCGACTCGAACAGGGTGACCGAATGATATTCCGTCGAGGAAACGGCACCGGTTGAGGCGGGCGGATCAGATCGTGGTGCCGGATACCAGTAATGAGTGACGAAAGACGGGGGCGGTGGTGCAATCGTATCATAGGCACTATGACGTCGTCGGAAATGATAGATAACTCGCATATCTGAGGAACATACGCCGGCTTGCTGATTGCCACTAAGGAAACCAATCGATCGTACATGCGTTGGTCGATCTCGGCATCTTCCTACGCAAAGGTAATTGATAAAGCCATCAAAAATGGAGGGGTATACGCCTGCCTGATCACCAAGTAATATTTCAAGACGATCGATTACCCACTTCCAGAAGGATAGTTGGTATGTGTTGGAGGGAGGATACTGCAATAAGTGTGGATTTAGGAGAATTTCAGACAACAAAAAGTCATGTAGTTGGAGAAAAGGGAGGTGGGAAGGAATGGAAATCAAGCGCGGGTGCTTCAAAGCAGAGTATGCTTGTAAAAGGCTGAACAGAGACATCGCTGGATTGGGTTTGCGATAAAATTATTGCCGTTTCAGCACACATGGTGGAGCTTGAAAAAACCCAAATTTGGCACAAAATGCCCCCTCAATGTACAGAGCAAATATCTTCACTAGAATCCTGAATCTGCTCAATGAGGGCTAGGCAGCCCCCCACCTTTCTTTATGAGATTTGATCAAGAATTGGTGGAGCTGGACTTAGGCAGCCTGCACATGTTTGGGCCACTGGAGGTGCATGTGTAGGCTACGACTGACTCAGTCACTGCCAGCCTGCGCATCAGGAAAACTACATCCTACTAGAAATACCTAGAATGAACTAGAGTGTACTAGAAATGACCTAATATAGTAATTCTAGTCACTTCTAGTCACTTCTAGTAGTGACAGTTTTGCTGATTGGCTGACATGGGTGACCTTGGGGTTTTTTTCCCAAAACCTGTACCCATACCTGTGAACACCATACCTGTATGGGTAAGGGTATGGGTACACCCATTAAAATGGCAGGTACACCACAAAAACCATGGGTATGCATATGCACCCATGGGTTTCATGGTGTACCTGCCATTTCCATGGGTGGGGTAGCAAGGGGAAAACTGAGGCAGAGAGAGATGGAGTGGAGATGTCATGGGCATGGCCAGAATGACAAGGGTGAATGATGCTGAGATGGGGTGAAACTGAGGGAACAGCCAACAAGGGTTGGATGATGGAGGCAAGCAAAGCAGAGGTGGTGTTGAAACTGAGGCAATGGCAGGCAAGGGGGAGATGGCAGGGTGTTACAGTGTCATGGCCGCTGGAGCATTAGCTCAGTTCCATGGGGCCAAGTCCCTGTGACTTGGTTCAGTGTTTTAATGGTGGCCAGCTCAAAGAGACCAGTTCAAGGGTTTAGTGTCTCAAGACTAAGTCAAGGATGACCTAATCCACAGACAGGGTTGATCTTCTGGTAATTTCACAGAAGAGGAGGACAAGGATAGAGCAAGAGAGGAGCAAGAGGAACACAAGGGTTCCTCCTAGTGTGTTGATGTCAAACAAGGTATAAGCCAGCACAAGCAAGTCATGATTGAGAGAGGATACAGGGCAAGGGATGTCCCAGGAAATGGGACAAAGCTAAGCTTGAGGCATTCCCCAGCTTCTACAGGTGCTTAAATACTGTATGTAGTGAGGCTGTACAGTACTATATGTGGAACCATAGATAAAGGTAAGTGTCATGGTAACTAGCCATGTCAGTTCACAAGTGTACAGACAAGTTGATAGTAGAGGTGTGTTCAAGAAAACGGGCTGGTTCCCATGTATAGAGAGTAAGGATCCCTGCAGCAGTTGAAGTGTTTTATGCTAAACAGGTTATGGCCAATAGACCCTTCCTAGTACAACTCGGTCCGTTGAGAAGCTAGGGTAAGTTTGTAATGGGATAGACTAGGGCTGGTTCCACTAGCTATATGCATTCAAGTCCATCAGAGACCTTGAACAACGCAGAGAGAAGAGGAAGGTAGGTCTTTAAGGAGGAGAGCTCTTCTCAGTAGAGTGAAGAGAGACTCTTAGGGGAGGAAGGGAGAGGTGAAGAGTAGATGGTGGATGGTGTGTGTGTGTTAAGAGTTGATGAAATGGAGAGGTGGATGTGGTTTGAGGATTAAGAGCGAAGTGGGTTGCAGGCGAATATGTTTGGACAAGAGTAGGTTGGATTCTAGAAGAGACCAAGCTTAGGGCTTTGGTCACAAAGTACTGAGCTTTATATATACAGGAGAAGTGCAGCAGTAGCTGTGCTTTGACTGTGCTACTAGTATAGTAGGAGTCATAATAAGTAGGAGTCATAGGAATGAGGCCACGAATGAGTCAGAACCCAGTAACTGTGCTGCACAGTAAGTGCGCAGCATTGCACAGTCAAAACTAAGAAGTGAGTATAAAAATGGAAAGAGAACCAAACAAAGGGAAAGTAACAGCAATCCAGTGTTACCTGGACGTGTATGGATCACATGATAACACAGAAGGGATCACAAGATGTAAGAGATCATGAGACCAGTAAGTAGAGGGATGTACAAAAGCAAGCAGTCCATAGCAAAAGGTAAGAAGTAAGCATAAAAGGAAAATGGTGTAACATCACCCCCCCATCAAGGCCCTTAGAAGTGAGAATGATGATGATACGGCCGACCTACTTTCCTCCAAGGCTGGTCCAACTTCGCAGATCATACCCTTTTTGTTTGATAATCTCCTCTGTTGGGACAGTTTGGTTGAATGTGCCCCAGTTCACCGCAATGAAAGCAGGATTTTCTGGAGTGACGGGATGAGATTGGTGGGAGTCTGGGAGTGTTGGATGAGAAGGATGAGCCAGGGAGTTGGAAGGAGTTGGTGGAGGAAGATGAATTGAGTCGCATAAGTTCCTGTAGGCGACTACCATCTTCTTCTTTGTCTGATCTGTCTTGCCACCTGAGGTTGAGGGTAACCCAATTGAGAGTATTGGTGGTGGTGAGGGTTTGTCTGACTTCCTTGAGGTGCCCTTGATGTTCAAGTATTTGGGCGAAGAGGAGGTGTATGGTTTGTCTCCTTTTGAGGATCTCCGTTGTCCTGTACCTGTATGACTTAACTCCTGCTGTGAGGGAGGGGTCATTGTTGTCCTCAATGGCCCTATTGACGAAGTTCGTGTAAAGCTGGTCAGCAAGGAGCATGTCCCACTGCTCCTTGTTGTGTACAGAGATGGGCCAGGCAGCAGGGATGGGTGTGAGTACACGAGAGAAGATGGGGGCTCCCTTGCCAAGGGTAGCATGGATGAGGGGTTCTGGTCGGGCCTCCAGCTCAATAAGAAACCAGTTGGCCCTGTAGCCGGTTCCTCCTGGGTATTCTGGGACGGTGAAGTCAATGAGGGGGTGTTATGAACCAAGGCGAGGTCCTGGCCGAAGATTGTCCCATTTCACTCAAGAGAGACCTCTCTCACTCTGCATTGCCAACTCCTTTCCATTTCCTGGGCTACCCCTCCTGTGGTACAAGATATCGCTATTACAAAGGCACTATAACACGACCAGGCACCCATTTCCTAATCGGGTAATCATCGCATGGCAGCCACATGGTCACCCAGCCACCAAGGACCTGAAACAGTGGCACAAACTCTTAGAAACTGTTGCATAACTCATCTGACATCATCAAGGCTCCAATGACATCATGGCTGACTGAGTGACTCCACAGTGACCTCATAGGCTCACTAAGCGCTCCACAGTGACATCATAATGATGTCATCGCTCCACAATGATCAGTAATGCACTTAGTAAGGATGAAACTTGACACAAGCAAGTTTACGCCTCTGTAGTCCTATTGGATGGTACCAAAGGGTCTAGAATAGTTCCAGTTCTTTGTAATCAACCCTGTACACTGTATATAAGCCCCAATGAAGCATGGCAGTCGTCAGACTGTCCATTTGTGATACTCTCATCTTCTGGGTACTCCCCTGCGACCGCTCAGTTTAAAGATTTGCCTTGCCTCCAAGGTACTCTTCAACAACCACCTTGTCTAAAGCCCCTTCACTGCACTGGCCTCCAGTCTTCACCTCTGCCTCTTGCAACACCTACCAGTCCCCATCTGGTACCTCCTTGTCGTTTGGCTCGTCCTCCTGTTCAACGCTGCCTTTGCCGCATATCATCTGTTCCAACCCTTGCCCACCTGCTCCTGAGTCCTTAGTGATCAGCAGTACGTGTCTTGACAGGGGGTAGTCAGAGGAGGGGATCCAGTCAGGGCACAGGTTGAGGGAGGTGAGGGGCATCGAAGAATTTAGCAGCCTTGAACTGCTTGGCAAGGGAGAATGGGGATGGAGTGTGTGCTGGGAAAAGGTTAAGTCCCAGGGCATTGCACTCAGATCCAAGAAGGGTTGAGGTGAGGGAGATGGAAGGTGAAAGAGGGGATAGGCAGACTCGAGTGGCGGTGTCATCATCGTCCTCATTGCACTCATAGGCAGGAGGATTGTTGAAGGGTAAAGACCTTCTTGCCAGTTGGGGAGTGGGGGAGGCGATGGCGTCGACATTGGCATAGGACAGTGTTGGGGAAGGGTAGGCAAGAACGGGGGAGGCACAAGTGGGGACTGGGGACAAGGGACAGTAGGTAGGGGATGAGTAGGTTGGGATGGGTGAGGATGGAATATAAACTGGGGATTGAGACATTGGCAGTAATGAGAAGAGGTAGAGTTTGAAGATGGAGAAGGTGAAGAAGGTGAAGAAGGAGATTGGTAGGTAGAGTGGATGAGATGGCAAGCAAGTTGTAGAAGATGCTCTGCCATCTCAAGTTCTGGAGGAGGGTTTTTATACATGAGCTTGTCCACCTGCAGGGGAATTTGTCTTTGAGTTCAATTATTCTTTGAGTAAAGCTGGAGCATGAAGGTCAGCAGAATTGACCCATGAGTGCTCCGAAACTGGGTATCCTTCCCAATGAACAAGGTATTGTGTCCTCCCTCAGTACTTTCTGTCTCTGATGATAGCAGCGATTTCATATTCTTCTTCTCCTTGTACAATGTCAGGTGGTGGTTGGGTAAAAGCTTTGCCGTATGCCCCTGTTTCAGTGAATGGCATGAGAAGATCCACATGAAACACATTGTGGATTTTCATTGATGGGGGCAATTTGATGCAGTATGCCACTGGTGTGATTTGTTGTATCACCTCAAATGGTCCATAATGCCGGGGGGCAAGCTTCTTTGATGGGGCCTTAACCACCAGATTACGTCCATCCAGCCACACGAGTTGTCCTTCTTTGAGCTTCCTTGGTTCTTCTGATGGTTTGATATGTTTCAGAAGTTCCTCCTGTGCCCTGGATCATACCTGTTCCATGATTTTGAGACGTGTTTCAGCCTCAGGAACAGATATGTCCATAGTTGTCCATTTGGCAGTTGGATTGAAACCAAGGAGAAGTTCGTGTGGTGTGTGCCTGGTGCCTTCATGTTGCCAAGGATTGTGAGCAAACTCAGCAATAGGAAGTAGTGTGTGCCAATCATTTTGTTGTCCAGTTTACGAATTCCCTTAGATAAGTCTCTATCCAGAGGTTCATCCACTCAGTTTGTCCGTCCATGTGTGGGTGAAAGGCTGGTGCTCAAGTTTTGTTTGATCCCTGTGGCTTTACAGATGGCCCTGGCGAAGTTTCCTTTGAAACGAGGGTCCCTGTCAGAGATAATTCTCTTGGGAATTCTGAACCATGGAAATAGATTAGCCAGGTACTTGATGGTGACGCCCAGGCCATCTATGGTTTTATTGCAGAGGATAAACTTTGCGGCCTTTGAACAGCCTTGATTGATGATAGTGAGAATGGAATCATATGATCTGGACTTTGGAAGATCCATGATAAGGTCCATTGAAACATATTGGAAGGGGCCAGCTGACATGTTTGTATCAAATGGTTGTAGTGGCACATGTTTCAGGGTGGTGATGGCTTTAGATTCTTGACACTTAGCGCATCCCTTGACGTATTCTTCCACGAAGAGATGGAGTCTAGGTCCTTCGTATTTCCTTCTTATAAGATCCTGGGTGTTAGCAATGCCAGGGTGTCCTCCCACTGGGGAATCATGGACTTCCTTCAAGACTTCCTGTCGTAAAATGGGGTCATCAGGTAGGTAAGTACATAAGGGGAGTGACTTGTGTGAGTAAGCTTTGCGTGCAAAAGCTTCCTGGTTATCACCAAAGGTATGGTTAAGGGTAGGAGCACAAGCTTCAGGGACATTTGCCATTTGCAAGTGCTCATTGAAGACATGATCAGGTAGGAGTGTGATAGCTTTGTTATGGATGTTTTCTCCTTTGTGATCAGGTTGTTGTGATAGAATATTGGCAACCATGTTAGACTTCCCAGGGATAGTTGTCAACTTGAAGTTGTATTCCTGGAGGAGGGCCATCCACCTTGCTTGACATGGTGAGAGGTCCTGGGGTTTGTGGAAGTAGGCCAGATTGGCATGGTCTGTGCGAATAGTTACTTCATGACATGCCCCAAGTAGCCAGTGTTGATATTCTTTAAGGACAGATACTATAGTGAGTAGTTCTCTGTCATGGATATCATAGTTCCTTTCTGCTGGTACAGTGACCCAAAAAACCGTTCAAATGTTTTGTACATTTTCATTGTATTAACCATATCTAGAGAACCACTGCAGCTGATAACATGTTAGTGGGCTTGTTTTAAAGCTCTACATCATAGCTTTGTAATGAAATACTATATATACTATGAACATAATTATGTAAGAAGATATAAGGTATTTCTTCCAGTGTATCCATTTGAACAGTTTTTTTGCCTTGGTATCTAAATAGGGTATATGCCAAAAATTAGTAGTTTGTGTATCCTCCATTTGCTTTGAACACCTCTTCCACCCTCCTAGGCATACTTTCTATCAAATTCTGCACAACAGTTTGATCAATGGCCTCCCATTCCAGCTGTGTGCGCTCCCAAAGTTCATTGATTCCCTTAGGGGGTGTTGGATAAGCTGCAAGCTTCTTTTTGAGATGAGCCCAAAGATGCTCAATAGGATTGAGGTCTGGGGATTGAGCTGGCCAGTCCATGACCTGAATTCTGTGGTCTTGGAACCAAGATGTGGCAAGCCTGCTCTTGTGGATAGAGGCATTGTCCTGTTGAAAGAGGGTATCTTTGCATTTCTTCTTGAAATACTTGATAGATGCAAGTAGTTCATCCTCCAAAATGCTGCAATAAAGTTCAGCATCCATCTTTCCATCAATCTTTGCTGCATGCCCAACTCCTTCCCAAGACATGCAGCCCCACAACATCAAGGAACCTCCTCCATGTTTGACTGTTGGCTGAACAAGGCGTTCAGAAAGGTGCTCTCCTCTTTTTTTTCCAAGCCCATTTCTTGCCATCTGAGCCCATACGATTGATTTTGGTCTCATCTGACCAAATTACCCTCTTCCAGTCCTCCACAGTCCAGTATAGGTACTTTTCTGCAAAGTCCTTTCTGGCCCTATAGTGACTTGGTTTAAGGTAAGGCCTCTTCTTCTTTGTAACTGCCTTCAAGCCTGCCTTGTTAAGGTAGTTTCGAATGGTCTGATTGGAGATAGTGGACTCTTTGATGACCTCCAACCTTCTAGCAACCTGAGGAGCAGTATCTGCTTCTCCAGAGCTAAGAAGGCGTGTGGCAAAGCAGATGTCAAGGTTAGAGAGCTTGGAAGGACGACCTCCAGAGGACTTTGGAAGGTCAGGAAGGTATTTCTGGCAAATGTTGGTGATTGAACCAATGCTTCTGTGTGCTGCCTTGGCAATGTTATGAACTGAATGGTTGGCCTGGAGAAGGGAGATGATGTAGTTGACTTCATGAGGAAGAAGAGACTTCATGATGTTGTTGGTGAAGAAGAAGCAGCTGTTTTGGCTTATTTGCACATGGTTTGAGTTTATTATAGGTCACATGACCTCCATGTTCGATTTTAGCCCTCTGGGGAAAGAATATGAATCTTAATCTGAGAAATAATGAATTCACTTACCAAGGCCAAAAAACTGTTCAAATGGGTACACCAGCAAACATACCTTATATATTCCTAAATAATTATGCTTATGCTGTATAAAGTATACCATTACAAAGCTATGATGTAGAGCTTGAAAAAAAACCTAGTTACATATTATTAGCTGCAGTGGTTCTCTAGATATGGTCAATACAATGAAAATGTACAAAACATTTGAACGGTTTTTTGGGTCACTGTAGTAGAGATCTTGAAAAATATACCAGAGGATGGATACCATCTTCAAATTGCTGAAATATAGTGGCTCCCAGAGCAAAAGAAGAGGCATCAGCATCCACAATGAAAGGTTTGTTGAAGTCTGGGTTGCGAAGAACAGGGTAATGGGTGAAGATATTCTTGAGAATATTGAACGAAGATTCTGTGTAATTATCCCAGACCCAAGGTTTGTTCTTCTTAGTGAGCCAGACTAGGGGTTGAATGATATCCAAATATTTTGGAATGAAGTTGCAATAGTAGTTCCCAAATCCAAGGAAAGAGCGTAGCTCATGTAGATTGGTAGGGGCTTTCCAATCACGAATTCCCTTGACTTTGATTGGGTCCATCTTGATCATTCCTTTGCCAATAATGACACCAAGATAGTCAATTTCTTCTTTGTGGAATTGACACTTCTCGGGTTTAAGGAAGAGGTCATTATCTTGAAGCTTCTTAAAGATGCAAGTAACAAGGTCTTTGTGATACTCCCATCCTTTAGATGCTTGTGTGGCGATGATGCCATCGTCCATGTAGATGTGGAACTCCATATCATGATGATTGAGTTCTTCTCTAAAGATATCATTGACCATAGATTGGAAGGTGGCAGGGGCATTAGTGAGACCAAAGGTCATCACCATGGGTTCTGTTGTGATCTACCCCCCTGTCGGTTCACCCATAAACTCTTTCATTATTGTTCTCTTTTGTCACCCCTGTCCCCTTGGTTACCATTTCATCCCTTGATGCTAATGGTCCCTTATCTGTTTCATCTGTTGTGTTTCACTTATTGTGTTTCACTTATTGTTGAGTTACTTTTGCTATTGGCTCACCTTTATCTATTGTTCCGCTTATGGTACTGTACAGCCTCACTACATACAGTATTTAAGCGCCTGTAGGAGCTGGGGAATGCCCCAAGCTTAGCTTTGTCCCATTTCCTGTTGCATCCCTTACCCTGTAGACTCTCTCAATCACAACTTGCTTGTGCTGGCCTATACTTTGCTTGACCTAAGCACACCTCAAGGAACCCTTGTGTTCCTCTTCCTCCTCTGTCTCTCTCTCATCATCCTCCTCTTCTGTGAAACCAGGAGATCGACTCTGTCTGCGGACTGAGTCATTGTCTGACTCAGCCTTGAGACGCTAAACCTTTGATCCGGTCTCCTTGAGCCGACCCCACTGAACCCCTGAACCAAGTCACAGGGACTTGGCCCCACTGAACCTTGAGCTAACGCTCTTACAGCCACGGCGCCATAACAGGTTCAAATAAGCCCTTGTTTGTTTTAAATGCTGCCTTCCATTGGTCGCTGTCTTTGATGCGTATGTTGTTATAACCCCATCGTACATCAAACTTAGTGAAGTATTGTTTACTTCCTAAGCGAGTGATGATTTCAGGAATGAGAGGAAGAGGTGTTTTGTTTTCAACAGTTATTGCGTTAAGATGTCTATAGTCTTGGATGTAGCATCGTTTACCATCTTTCTTGCCTACAAAGAAGCAAGGAGAGGCATATGGTGACTTTGAAGGACGTATATATCCTTTTTCCAAGTGTTCCTTTAGGAATTCGTCTTGGGCCTGTTGTTCCACTGGTGCAAGAGGATAGATTTTACAATTAAGTGTCAATGGAGCATCAGGCCCCATTTACTAACCAAGAATTCTTGAATCTTGAACTTGAACTCGGATTTCGGTATTTTCCGGGGGTGACAGGTGTCACAGGCGTGATGAACGATAACTTGATTAACTAATATGAGTTTCTTTAATTATAATTTCTTTAATTATAATTATGAGCTCCTTCCCACCAGATTTGCAAATTCACTTGTTGTAATTGCATATTCGCGTGTGTGAAGTTAGATGTCTGCATACTTGGAGTTGACTCAGGAGTCGGTACTCAGCTTTGTTCGGGACTTTCCCTCCATTGTCTTTTTCCATGTATGCATGGCGTGCGTTTTTCTCTTGCCTTCTTTTTTAAATCCCCTCCTCCCTCCATACCTCCTTTGTTCGGTACCCCCATCATACATGCAGACCCGCTCAGCCTCTGATTCTTCTGTGGGAGAAAGTCAAGCAGATGGTAATGCCACATGGACAACTAAGGATGAAGCGGCCTTTTTAGATTTTCTTTTGGAGCATAGGGACAAAATGACCTCCAACTCTATGTTCAAGGACCACATCTTCAACAATGTAGCCTCTCAGATCAACCCCCTTCATGAGAAGGGTGGT
Source organism: Russula earlei (assembly GCA_025769875.1). Lineage (NCBI taxonomy): Eukaryota > Fungi > Basidiomycota > Agaricomycetes > Russulales > Russulaceae > Russula > Russula earlei. The sequence continues at coordinate 24,647 of JAGFNK010000264.1, read as the reverse complement.
GTCAAGACTGGGAGCACATGCAAAACAAAATGGAACAGGGTGCTGTATCGTCCACTTCATCCCTTCCCTCAACACTGATGCCGTCCAACAGTTGAAGACTGAATACAGTATCATCTCCTTCCTCAAGCTACAGTCTGGGTTTCCCTGGGATGATGAGAAAGGAGTGGATGTAGGGTTAGAAATGGAGGGGCAGTGGGCCGATTTAGTCAAGGTGTGTGTATAACTCCTGCTTCTTTAACAACGTCTGACCTTAGCAGAAAAAACCAAGTGCCAAGAAGTACCACAACAAGGGCTGGTCACATTGTGAGGCTATGAAGTCTCTTGTTGGATCGAAATCCAAAGGCAAAAGTGCCTATCAGGGTACACAGAAAACACTTCGTGCAGATTCAGATCCTCCATCCCAGTCAACTTCTCATCTGTCCCCCAACTCATTCGGATCTCAATTTGATGGTGGTGGGTTTCTCATCAACTTCACTATCAAATGCCTCTCCTCTCACCCTGCTTCTCAGTTCGGAAGCATAGATCCGATCATGTCTCCGTAAGTGAAATGTCAAGCAAAAAACAAAGGACTGACACTGTGGCATCCGCTGTCATTGGTATGTCAGCAGTCATGAACAGGGTCATTGAGTCCTTTGACTTGACTGTGCAAGCTCTCAATGAGCCTGAGCCTGAGCCCACCCTTGAAGCTGCACCCTCACTTGATGAACAACTTGGGAATGCATCTACGGGTGCTGTTGTACCTGTGCTTATGACGGTTCCTGAGCATGCACGTTGGTCGCTGGCAGTCAAAACCCTTGCCACTGATATCAAGGATGGTCACTGGCTGCCAATGGGCGACATTGTCCCAGCACTCAGCCTCCTCTCTAATGGCAATATTGCAGATGTTGATAGTTACCTCACACTTGGATTAGATAAGGATCCAGAATTGTGTGATCTTGCAGCATCAATACATATGTAATATGTTAGCACAAACCACATTGTAATTGTAATTTCAAATGTCATGTTGTCATGTGTTATATGTATGTAAAATAAATTTGTCATTGATGGTATCATGCGGTCACAGGGTGGACTGAGTCCGTCTCAGTCTGCTTGGCAGCAAAGAAAAACTTTCAAAGTGTTGCATTGTCCATCCCATCATTTCCCCCCCCCAATGCCCAATCAACGACTGGTAAAGAAGCGATGCCAATGACTTGTGGTCCTCTTGCATATGTCGACTCTTGTCTTGCTTTGCTGTGAAGCATATATACAACTCCTCCAAGCCATCTGTCCTCGTCGTATTCCATATCACACATCAGCATTAACTGGGGCTGCATGGGTTCATGAACTACTCACTGGCCATCCAGAGCACATTCGGAGCAAGCTTGAAGTACATAAACATGTCTTTGACACCCTCCGGTGGACCATCCGAAACCTCGGTGTTGCCTCATCACGACATGTCCTAATTGAAGAACAAATCGCCATCTTCCTCTATACTGCTGTTACAGGGCTGTCATCAACTCATGTTGGAGAGTGTTTCCAGTGGTCACCCCGCACCATTTCAAAAGTATGTATCACTTGGGTTTCTTCACACTTGTTCTGACAGGCAGTTAGGTATTTTAAAAAAATTCTTGGAGTTCTCTCAAGCCCCCCCTTCTATACCACATTTGTGCAGCTCCCTGACACCAATTCACCCCCTCACCCCTTTATCTGAAGTAACCCCAAGCTCTATCCATATCTCAAGGATGCCCTAGGCGCTGTCGATGGCACACATATCAAGTGTTCTGCCACTGCTGACGAGCGTGACATGGTGAGGAACTGCAAAGGAGTAATCACACAGAACTGCCTTGTGGCATGTTCTTTCGACCTCCGCTTCACCTATCTCCTGACTGGTTGGGAGGGTTCCACTGCTGATGCAACACTTGTTGTGAAATGCAACCACAGATAGAGGGACCTCAGAGGAGGTGCTTAGTCATTGCCACCCTCTTGGGTCCGACTTGTGGGTTCAACACTATGTGACCCAACCTGGGGACCTCAGAGGAGGGGGTTGACATGCGCTCACATGATTCCCTATATCCTGGTGCAATTAAGAAAATGGCCAGACTGGGGATTGAACCCAGGACCTCCCGGATATATACCAGGTGCTCTAACCACTGAGCTACCTAGCCTTGGGTACAGTGAAGTGGATTAATCTATATGACAGATTGTATATCCAACAACACTCTTCCTTGATGCACGACTTTCTGATTTTTTTATCCCAAGCGGAAAGTATTATCTTGGCGATGGAGGCTTTGCCTCATCAGATGTACTTCTCACCCCTTATCGAGGCATGCGGTACCATCTCACCTGAATGGGGTCGTGCAAACACAAGGTAATGTTTCTCATCTCCTGAGTTTTCTCACTGACATTTGTCCCAGGCCATGCACGTGTGAGGAGTTGTTCAATCTGCATCATGCTCAAGCTCGCAATGTCGTAGAATGCATCTTTGGAATCCTCAAGCAACAGTTCCAATTACTCGATCGTCCCCTTAACTATAACATGTCAATTCAGGTGCACATCCCAGCTGTGCTTGCAGCACTGCACAATTTTATTCGTGAGTATGATCCTAGGGAGATTTCTGCCTTTGATGATGTGGCTGAGCTCCACATGGGCTCTCAAGATGAGGAGGAGGCTGGTGAACTTGCTGAAGGCCCAGTGACACAGCATGAGAGGGAGTGAGCGAATTGCAGGCGAGACAGAATTGCTGGTGACATGTGGGAGCAATATGTGAGAATGAGAATTCGAAGGGCGCATGTTGACTAGCATAGAATTTCATGTATGTACAAACTATCCCCTCCATATCGCCATCTGGCTGACATGATGTAGAAATATTTTTTTTACAAATCATGTGTTACCTCATGCAAATATGCACACATGCAAATATGCAATTACAACAAGTGAATTTGCAAATCTGGTGGGAAAGAGCTCATAATTATAATTAAAGAAATTATAATTAAAGAAACTCGTATTAGTTAATCAAGTTATCGTTCATCATGCCTGTGACACCCGTCACCCCTGGAAAATACTGAAATCCAAGTTCAAGTTCAAGATTCAAGAATTCTCGGTTGGTAAATGGGGCCTCAGGGATTAGATCTATGGCATGATCCCAAGTTTTAGAAGTAGGGAAGCGATGAGAGGCTTCTTTGTTGAGATTATCATTGATTTGGTGTGTTACCACTACCCTGGGACATTGTGATGTAATCACAGCTCAGATGTGTTGATGCGTTGGTTACACGGACCGGGCATCACCGGCTCAGCTCATATGCTGAGATCTGTGTTACTTACAATGATAAGTTAATTGATGACAATTGGTAGCTACTAACGACTGATCCTTGTATGATCTTTGTTTATTATTGATGGTAGCTACCTGCAGTGTACTTAGAGACGCTCTGGAGTACTTAAGAGTGTCGTATTTCGATAGATCACTTCAGTCTTGTCTTACACAATACTGAAGTGAGTACTTACTGTTTCCTATCTTATCTCTCGCATCTAATCACACGTTGTAGATATCTTGTGATAGGTATTACTGAATTATAGTCTTGTCTTACACAATACTGAAATATCTTGTGATAGATCTTAAGGATCTTATCGCTCTTATCATAACCTGCACCCATCTGCTTCAACAGGTTATGGGCCCTGACCGTGTCTAAATTCCAAAGTCGAAGATTCACACACAAGCTTACCATTTTTTTCCCTCTTCACAAGCCTCTGTTATCAGACAACACCCTACTCCCTCGGTCCCTGGAGCCAAAGGATTGACGCGCGCGTTATCTATCATGCGTCAGGGGTACTGATTTGATCTTCAATAATCCGGCAACAACTGCTCCATTAGCCCAGGTTGGCAATTCGCAATTACCTAAAGTTCACTCACGGCACCCTCGCCTAATGTTTACGTTCCCTCCTCAATCTCAATCACTTGCTTGGTCATCTCGCTTACTGGCCATTACCCCACATCCTGAATAATTATCGCGCATCGCATTACAGTTACAGATGATAGCCCCTCCAGCAATACTTCTTAGGACGCTGAGGGAGAACACTTTTAGATGCACGCGCTCTTGAAATATACATTCAGAAGGTCACATTGGCAGTAACAAAAATGACATCAAATTGTATACTTGCAAGCTCAAGTGGGAGGAACTCAAACGCGCATACGGCGGCATCAGATCAATGTCAAGCGTTCTACACATGGGCATCCCTTACACGCACATTCCTAGACGTTAGGCAACACTACATCAGACATTCCCGCGATTGCAAACATTAAACGATGCATGGATCACTCTCCAATATAACCATTTATTCATATCGAATCTCCATTTCATCTCTATTCTTATCTAAACGTTATCTGATGCTCACTCGGCTGTCGCGTCGACAAATTCTAGCCTCCGGCGCTCCAATGGACCTTTCCCCACATGATCCAGTACGGTTCAGTAATGAAGATGGTTGTCGGGCCAGCCTCTCCACCTCATAAAATACAGTCATTCTGGTAAAGACACACAACACTACGTCCAAAATACAATGCTGCTATTGCAATCAACTTGGGCATGCAGTCTGGACTACTGGAAGGAGAAGGCAACAAATACAAAAGTGACAGGCACTGACAGGAATGTCAGCGCGTACATAGTGGGCAATACTGCTCCTATCACTGAGGTACTGGACGTCCGATGAATATGAGATTCTGGGTTTCCCTTTACGCGGCGGCTAGATCTTGATCGACTACGGAGCTCCTCATCATATTAGTCCTGTTCCGGACCCCTGACTTCATTATTTGCACTCTGGCCTCCAGATCTATTACTCTGGGAGGTTATACAGTCATCAGACAGATTGGGACTGGATCTGCGTCCGTCCTGCTGGCCGGAAGGCCTTGGAGATATCCTTATTAACCCTCATAGACATTCTACATGTACCGAAGGCTGATGCATGCGACTACATAGTGCGCGCGCTACTTCGTAACGGGGGATGCATCACTTACACTCAAGAGGTGTGTTCAAACTTACACATCAAAGATCGGAAGATTGCGCACAGCTGGCTGGAGAACAATCTATTGTGTATTAACTTCATAACTCCAGCTCTACACGTGCAAAGAAATGTCCTATCATTCCACATCCAGCATCAGCGCATGGGACATATGTTTCCACCGTGCATTAATCTATCACAGTGATTCCAGTACTCGGATCTCGCTTGGCTTTACGGATTGCGATCAGTTATCCTGTCCGGAGTATACACTTGGCAACCAAACGCTTCTTTTTTGGGCTTCCCCTTAGCGATCAGATCCTCGGCTACAGATTATCTACAGCACCTTAGCCGATCTGCTGCACATGAGATCAATTCGAGGCGCTAGCTTTTGGCAACGCGCGCTCACATACTTATCAGTTCATGGAGGGATCAAACATAGATTAACAATGCTAGATTCACCACAGGAGAATGGAGTGCCAGATAGATGGAATCGGACCCTTGAAGACAACATGCGCTCAAAGTTGCACGGCGCTGGTCTTAGCCTCGGGTTCTGGAGCATAATACTAACGCTGCCGTCCATACTAATGATCGGACTCCATCACGCATTCTCTGTGCACACACACTTCATACACTGTGAACGGACGGACTGACTCCGGTCATCTCACAATTCCGCCTTCTTTAGATGTAGGGTGTATGTCCACACGCCTGACCATCGTAATCTTATCGCGCGACAAGCGCATACTGCATAGCCAGGGGACATGTTACAGACACTGTTCCGCCTGCACAACTCTTGGTCCCTACAGGACCAGTGACATTCTCTGCCTTACCTTCACATGAACCGGATCGTCGGCACTTCGTTCTGCGCCTCCGGAAACCCCATTAGATTCCCTCACACCACACTCACTCGACCTTACCCCACCTATACAGCCAGTTCCACACACTCCGCCACACCGTTTATGCCATCATCACTTAGCATTATTGGGACAATTCATTGGTCCACTGTGTCCACTCTCAACTCAGTCTTATTCACGTCTGCGTTCCGAATGTCTTGGAGGGACTGCATACACAGATCCGAGAGGGCGCTTATCACATATGGCTCAGCTACGCGGAAGTGATCACTAGGCTACATATCAGGAAGGCACTTAAATCGGATTCTGCCAATGAGTGGCAAGTCATGTGTCAATTATGTGATCGGCGCGCTTGCAAAAATTGGTACCTGGGATATCAATTGATCTTATAGATCTTATCGGAATGGGTGTGCAGCACGCAAATCTTGGAGATTTCGCACGCATTTCAATTGCACAGGGGTTCGCCCAATTTACAAGGCATTGACATTGATGAAACCTTCTCACCAGTAGCCAGGTCCGAGTCTTAGCGACTCTTGTTCAGCATTGGCCGCACGAACACACTGGGAAATCAATGGACGTCTTGTCGGCATTCCTATTTGGCTCACTGGGTGACAAGATTTAGTTTTATTGGAGCAACTGCAAGGCTTCATCACACCGGACGGACAAGAAAGCTTTTCTTTGGTCTTACACAGGCCTATCATACATAGGACTTACGTTCTCATGGAGTCCTTAGTGACTCACATTTACATGCATGCATTCTCATGCGGGCATCGACTTAGCACGCACACATTCTCATGCGGGCTTCACAAGTCATACGCACACATTCTCATGCGGGCTTCACATTCATACGCACACATTCTCATGCGGGCATCAGTTTCATGTGCACGCATTCCCATGCGGGCACTTATCTCAGCTTCGTGCTCACGCATGCTCATGCGGACATATGTCATCGCCAAAGACGCGGGGGGATCCATTGCCATTTCCTTATCAGTTCACATCCTCTCTGCCAATGACATCATTATCATAGGCGACCCTCGCGGTCTCAATGCTCACATCTACGGGCAGCGCTCACATCTACAGGCACATATATATCCTTGTCTATACGCTACGAGTTGACAGATCTAGGCGAGATTGCGTCATATCTCGGGATCCGCATTACACGCGATCGCTCGGCTAACACAGACATCAATCATTCAAGGTACATCTCGGATCTCTTCGGGATGGTGGATTCCACTCCGCTCCACTCCTGTAATCTCGGAGGTCTCACCTCGGGATGGCAGACTTCCATTCCGCTCCGTTCCGACGTGGAAGTCCAGTTGATCAAGCACTCTGGAGACGCAATGCCTATGGCGATTAGGCAATATATTAATGTTTTAACAGCAGCCTCCCTTATGTGCAGATCTGAACACTTCACTGGAAACTTTCCTGGCAGTCTCTTGACTGCGTCTACACTTTCCTGGCAGTCTCTCGACTGTGTGTTTACACGCGTTCACACTTTCCTTTGCAGTCTCTCGCCTGCATACACATATTCATTTGGAGTCTTTCGACTCATTTCCTTTGGAGTCTTTCGACTCGCAGTCTCTCAACTCACCCACTCTTTAATCACTTGAATTTCACTGAAATACCTACCTCATCAAGATGTCCACCTGCTGATGGTCTTACCACACCGCACGCCCATGCACAACACCAGTCCTTTCATTACTGGGTTAGATCTCTCTTGATCTAATCTACCGACTGTCTCAATCATGGGGGGATGTTGAGATTATCATTGATTTGGTGTGTTACCACTACCCTGGGACGTTGTGATGTAATCACAGCTCAGACGCTGTTGACGCGTCAGTTACACGGACCGGGCATCACCGGCTCAGCTCATATGCTGAGATCTGTGTTACTTACAATGATAAGTTAATTGATGACAATCGGTAGCTACTAACGACTGATCCTTGTATGATCTTTGTTTATTATTGATGGTAGCTACCTGCAGTGTACTTAGAGACGCTCTGGAGTACTTAAGAGCGTCGTATTTCAATAGATCACTTCAGTCTTGTCTTACACAATACTGAAGTGAGTACTTACTGTTTCCTATCTTATCTCTCGCATCTAATCACGCGTTGTAGATATCTTGTGATAGGTATTACTGAATTATAGTCTTGTCTTACACAATACTGAGATATCTTGTGATAGATCTTAAGGATCTTATCGCTCTTATCATAACCTGCGCCCATCTGCTTCAACATTCTTTGGAAAAGAGCCTTTCAAAGCGATGATAGTCAGGAGGAACTAAGTCCTTCCAGTCCTTCTTGTCTTGATCAGCTGCTTGTGCAGCTAATTGGGTAGAAGTGCTGATTTTAGCTACTCTAATTGGAGTCAGATCAAAGCGTGGGGGTATAGGAAGTCACTTGATCCACTTGTCAGCATCCCAAGTAGAGGCTACAACAGTATCCTCAAGGGTTCCTTTGGTCCAATTATTGTCGTTTTCACATGACCTTGCACTTGCCATTTTTGGATGTCATTTCAAGTGCAAAATAAAACTGCTATATCTCAACAGTTTCTCAACAGATTGCCTTGAAACTTTGACAGTAGAACCTTATATGTTGTATCTAGGTGCAGCTAAAATATGGGAGCCTAATATTTAGTTCTTGAAATGTCGAATTTTCAGGTGGTGACATGAGTGCAAAACTTTGAACTGCCATATCTCAACTGTTTCTGAACCGATTGACTTGAAACTTCGACAGTGGGATCCCATGTACTGTATCTAGGTGCAGCCCAAGAGTTGGGGTTTGATTCTTAGTTTTTGAAGTTTTCGGTCTTTGGGTGTGATCTGAGTTTGAAATTTCGATCTGCCATATCTCAACCGTTTCTCAATAGATTGCCTTGAAACGTGGACAGTGGGACCTTATATACTGTATCTAGGTGCGGCAAAAATATGGGAGCCTAATATTCAGTTTTTGAAGTTTCGATTTTTGGGTGCCAAGCTGCGTGCGAAATTTTGTACTGCCATGTCTCAACCATTTCTCAATGGATTGTCTTGAAACTTGGACAGTGGAACCTCATGCACTGTAGCTAGATGTTTCACTCATTGGATGTTCACATTTTGGGGTGCCAACCCCAAGCATGATAATATTACATTATCCCTACAGCTGAATCCATCCATGATATGATATGACTATTACAACTGTACCGTGCAAGAAGGGCACACTTAAGTTCATGGGGCTGGACAAGGACTGAGGGAAGAGTGAAAGAGACAAAATTGAAATGATGACACGAGGTGTGCGTCAAGGCAGCAATAGGCATCGGCACGGGTACATGTGCGTGTAGCTTCTTCAGTGAGTCTTTGGCCTCATGCGCGCGTGGTCTCATCAGTTGCAAAGGGGGGTGTGCATGTTCTGAGGTGTTGCCATGCATTGGAATGCAGGCACAGTGTGGGGTTTCAGGAGGGAGGAGTGTGCTTGCATCGTGTGTCAAATGTGTCGTCGCAACATGGTGTTGCCAGGCATTGGCTGTGTTGCTGATATTGCTGCTGCTGCTGCTGTTGTTGTTGTTGATCCTGGTGCTGCTGTCATGGCAGAGGCTGAGGCATGGTCATTTGAGGCAATGGGGTGGCAAGAGGCAAGAGTGTAGGTGATGGCGTTATGGAAAGGCATGAGTGTCTGAGGGGGTGACTTGCATGTTGCTCGTGCTGTCATCTTGTGGGCACAGCAATGAGGTCTTCACCACTGCAGGTGATGGCAGCGCTCGTGGGTGAGGTTGTACATATGATGGGGATGCGGTGGAAGGGGAGGAGTGGTGCGGTGTGGTGCTTGCATTGGCTGACTTCTCCTGTGGCGACATCGTGGTGGCGGCTGGTGATCTTTCTGTGGGGCGGCATTCGAGGTAATGATGGGCGATGCTGGATGTGCAGGAACTGCAGGAACGATGGGAGCGGGCAATGTAAAGGTGTGACATTTTGTTACACCATTTTCCTTTTACGTTTACCTCTTACCTTTTGCTATGGACTGCTTGCTGTCATACGTCCCTTTACTTACTAGTCTCGTGATCTCTTACATCTTGTGATCCCTTCTGTGTTATCATGTGATCCATACACGTCCAGGTAACACTGGATTGCTGTTACTTTCCCTTTGTTTGGTTCTCTTTCCATTTATATTCACTTCTTAGTTTCGACTGTGCAATGCTGCGCACCTACTGTGCAGCACAGTTACTTGGTTTTGACTCATTCGTGGCCTCATTCCTATGACTCCTACTTATTATGACTCCTACTATACTAGTAGCACAGTCAAAGCGCAGCTATTGCTGCGCTTCTCCTGTATATATAAGCTCAGTACTTTGTGACCAAAGCCCTAAGCTTGGTCTCTTCTAGAATCCAACCTACTCTTGTCCAAACATATTCGCCTGCAAACCACTTCAGCTCTTAATCAACTCAAACCACATCCTACCTCTCCATTTCATCAACTCTTACACACACACACCATCCACCATCTACTCTTCGCCTTTCCCTTCCTTCCCTAAGAGTCTCTCTTCACTCCCCTGAGAAGAGCTCTCCTCCTTTAAGACTTACCTTCCTCTACTCTCTCTGCATTGTTCAAGGTCCCCGATGGACTTGAACGCATATAGCTAGTGGAACCAGCCCTAGTCTATCCCATTGCAAACTTACCCTAGCTTCTCAACGGACCGAGTCATACTAGGAAGGGTCTATTGGCCATAACCTGTTTAGCATAAAACACTTCGACCGCTGCAGGGATCCTTACTCATTATACACAGGAACCAGCCCGTTTCTTGAACGCTTCTCTATCATCCACTCGCTTTCCTGCTTGTGAACTGACACGGCTAGTTACCGTGACACATTTCGGCAACCATACCCACTGTTATGGGGCAGGGTGGGGAACGTGGCAGGCATGGGTTTTCCTGGAGTCACGTAGAAGTGTGGCTGTGTGCATGCATACGTTGGGCAGCAGAGAGGTGATGTTGTGCTGGGCAGGAGAGCGGGTAAATGCACGCATGCACCGAGGGGGTCCAGGGGGCATGATCCATTTGTTGTGAAGGGAAGTAGGATGTTCACATCCTCAGAAAGCGCCGAAGAGTGTCCTGCCGGTGAGAAGGGACAAGCGTGACATGTCCAGAGTGACGTCGCTCAGAGGTGCCTGGGACTCCAATGTTGAGGATGCAAGAAGTAGACCTGTCTCTTCAAAGGTCTCCCAGGATTTCCATCATTTGATACAAATCATCCTGCTTCCTGTTGCGGTTGCCTCCAGGAGAGATCTGGGTGATATGGACTGGGTGGGATCAGCCAAAGGTACATGCGCGATGTCACCACCACTTGGATAAGCAATACATAGATTCAAATAGTGCGAGAATGTGCGAGTAAGCACTCCAAGTGCTAGTGCTAGCATGCACAAGCGGAAATCTGGAACCAGTGATTGCGAATATGAGACTACAGATTGTTACGAACCAAGGCCAGGTCCTGGCCAGTAGATGATCCTATTTCACTCAAGAGAGACCTCTCTCACTTTGCATTACCAACTCCCTTCCATTTTCTGGGCTATCCCTCCTGCGGTGCAAGATATCGCTATTGCAAAGGCACTATAACATGACCAGGCACCCGTTTCCTAAATTGGGTAATCATCGCGTGGCAGCCACATGGTCACCCAGCCACCAGGAACCCAAAACAGCGGCACAAACTCTTAGAAACTGTTGCATAACTCATCTGATGTCATCAAGGCTCCAATGACATCATAGCTGACTGAGCAACTCCACAGTGACCTCATAGGCTCACTAAGCGCTCCACAGTGACATCATGATGATGTCATCGCTCCACAATGATCAGTAATGTGCTCAGTAAACCTGAAACTTGACACAAGCAAGTTTATGCCTCTGTAGTCCTATTGGATGGTACCAAAGAGTCTAGAATAGTCCCAGTTCTTTGTAATCGACCCTGTACACTGTATATAAGCCCCAATGAAGTATGGCAGTCGTCAGACTGTCCATTTGTGATACTCTCATCTTCCTGGGTACTCCCCTGTGACCGCTCAGTCTAAAGTCCTCCCTCATCCCCAAGGTACTCTTCAAACAACCACCTTGTTTAAAGCCCCTTGCTGCACTGGCCTCTACTCTTTGCCTCTGTCTCCTGCAACACGTACCAGTCCCCATCTGGTATCTCCTAGTCATTTGGCTCGTCCTCCTGTTCAACAGCCATTTACGCTGCGTACCGTCTGTTCCGACCCTTGCCCACCTGCTCCTGAGTCCTTAGTGATCAGCAGTACGTGTCTTGACACAGATAGGAAAACAAGAGAGAGAAGAGACAAGCAATCCAATTTATTCCTACATAGGTCTCCTGGTGCTTTTCTTATAGCTCGTCCCTTCTCACCGGCAGGACACTCTTCGGCGCTTTCTGAGGATGTGAACATCCTACTTCCCTTCACAATGAATGGATCACGCCCCCTGGACCCCCTCAGTGCATGCATGCATTTACCTGCTCTCCCACCTGGCATGACATCACCTCTCTGCTGCCCAACATATGCATGCACACAGCCACACTTCTACACGACTCCAGGCAAAACCCACGCCGCCATGTTCCCCACCCTGCCCCGTAACAGTGGGTATGGTTGCCGAAATGTCACACCTTCACATCGCCCGCTCCCATCATTCCTGCAGTTCCCGCACATCCAGCATTGCCCATCATTACCTTGATGCCGCCCCACAGAAAGATCACCAGCCGCCACCACGATGTCGCCACAGGAGAAGTCGCCAATGCAAGCACCACACCACACCACACCTCCCCTTCCACTACATCCCCATCCATATGTACAACCACACCCACGAGCGCTGCCATCACCTGCAGTGGTGAAGACCTTGTTGCTGTGCCCACAAGATGACAGCATGAGCAACATGCAAGTCACCCCCTCAGACACTCACGCCTTTCCATAATGCCATCGCCTACACCCTTGCCTCTTGCCACCCCATTGCCTCAAATGACCACGCCTCAGCCTCTGCCATGACAGCAGCACCAGGATCAACAACAACAACAGCAGCAGCAGCAGCAATATCAGCAACACGGCCGATGCCTGGCAACACCACGTCAGCAATGACACATTTGACACACGATGCAAGCACACTCCTCCCTCCTGCTTCCCCACACTGTGCCCGCATTCCAACGCATGGCAACACCTCAGAACATGCACACCCCCCTTTGCAATGATGAGACCACTGTGCACATGAGGCCAAAGACTCACTGAAGAAGCTACTGTTGAACCGGAACCCGAACGGATCAAAGAAGGCGAAGACCTTCATACAAGGTTCAAGATCCGCTCATAGATGTTACGTGTTAGACAGAACTTTAGTATATGCGCTTATGGCAATAGGGTTACGCATAGTACGCTATCTATCACAAGATGCAGCCTTATGCTGCATCTAGAACGTTTCCACATCACGCGTCACTTAATGCGCGATATAGTGGACACCTGTAGTCACCTCTTTTGGACTTAGGAACAGCCCTGGGTCATAGAGGTATAAATACCATACTTGTAGACGAGTATACACATCGCTCTACACCCCAATATCACTTGAGCATTAGCACAACCTCTAAGGTGGGTTGCTTGGCCTGTTAGCTGCGCTCTATGCTGCGCAACAGGTTATGGGCCCTGCAAGCCATGCGCCTTCATCGGCTGCAACGATGGCGAAGCATCCCTGAAGCCTGCATGCTGCGGCGAGCTAGTCTACCCTATGGGGAGACTATGTCGGCTTGTTTAATACAAATACTCTTACTGACGACCTCTAAGCCCTCTTCTAACAGCTACAATGTCGTCGTCTCAACCCTCTGCCCCTGTTGTCCCCATCCTCGATGGTGCAAACTATGGAATTTGGTCAAAGGCTATGAAAGCCTACCTCATGTCCGTTGGACTGTGGGGTTATTGCAATGGCACTTTTGAACTGCCTACCGTCCCTGGCCTTCCTCAGGCGCCTCTTCCCGAAGAGATTGCTGCCCAGGCTGTCGCTCTGGCAGCTGTGAAAGAATGGAATAAAGGGAATGATATGGCAGTCGGTCATATGGTCCTTAGATCGAGCATCGCGATCCAACAAGATCTTACGTCTTTGGATAACGCTGAGACCATCTGGAATCAGCCTTGATACCCTTTATGGTACGGCGACTACCACCAGCATCTATAAGGACTTTAAAGAAGCCATCTCCATCCGCATTAACCCGAGCCAGCATCCTGGCCCACAAATGGATCAGATACACGCTGCATTCCAGCGCCTCACCGCATCCTCCCTCATAATTCCTGACGCCTTACAGGCAGCTCATCATGCTTGCAGCTATTCCCCCGAAATGGGAAATGCTTGTTCACATTGTCACTCAGAACTATGATCTAGCCATTTAGTCCGAAGGATGTCCGAGAGGCTATTGTCTCTCAATATCAAACTGAGGTCAATCGTGGAACAAACAAAAAGCACAGCGCACAGAAGCTCTCAGCTGTCAAGCGCAAGCACGGTGACCCCTCCTTCTCCAATCAGCAGTAGGGCAATAAGCCCAAGCGCGATGAAGATAAGGACAAGCGCCAGCGCGGCAAGCGCGGCGGCAAAGGAAAAGGGAAAGGCAAGGAGAAGGCTGATAACAGCCATGGTCCCGGACACTCACATATTGCGGACGTTGCCGCACTCCCACTCCCGACCATTACCACTATCGCCCATCTGGGTCCCTTGGGGATCCAACAACGTACCGTCCCGACTGCGACTGACCCTCGCAAACGCACTCACGGCCCTTACAAGGCCTTAAACAAAGCGCTTGATCTTGCTGACGATCTTGGGGTAACTCCCACTATACAGACAGTCAAGACCCTCGAGCAGCGGATCTCGACTCAATCCGCTGCCTCGACAAGTGCAGTCAAACTTCCGTCGCCCATCCCTGAGCCCATGGACCAGGACGATGGCGACTTCGCGCAAACAAACACGTCGGATTTATTCGACATATATGATGGTATCCCAGAAGGTGCTGCCACCCCTGAGTGTGCTCCGACTCCGTCGGATGAAGCGCTTGATTGGGGCAGCGACCCCGAAGATAACGAAGCGTGCGTGCGCCTCCCTCTCTCCTTTCACTCGCTAAAGAACATATTAGCATCTCCCCAGCCCCAAAGCGAGCTAGATATGTTTAAAAAGTGTTCGCTTGTATCATACAATGTACAAATTAGTGAAGGGACTACTTCCCTTCAAAGTGAATGTAACAAAAATTGTTCGAGATGTAGAGGAAAGCACGACTTGAGTAAAATGGGATCCTTATGGCTCCTTGACTCTGGCGCGTCCGCACACTTCACCTTCGAAATAAAAGACTTTATAGAGTATACGCCGGCTTTGCCGCACGAAAGATCCCCTGTTAAAACTGCCGATAACACTATATATGTGGAAGGCAAAGGCGCTGTGTTGCTTCGGCACACTGTCAACTCTAAAACGGTTGTCACGCGCATTTCTCCTGTTCTCTATATTCCGAAAATTAACACTCGGATATTATCTATGGGGGAGTTTTTACAACAAGGGATGCATGCATTAGGGAATAGAAATCATATTTCCCTACGAGAGGACGGACGTATAATCCTGTCCTCTTACCCCTTATTCCCGGGTCAAACCACGTATTGGTTAGACGCCTCAATTGAAAGCGCGCAAGCGCATTCTCTTATCTACGCGGTAGATTATGATGTCATACACCGACGCCTTGGCCACCCATCTAAGGATGTTGTAACACGTGCTAAGACACATACCAAGGGTCTCCCTGAAGACCTGAAAATCCCTCAGGAACAGCCGGTATGTCCTGGCTGCGCGCAAGGCAAGATGCCTGCATCTGCGCACCCCCCTTCTGAAACTCGTGCTTCCGCACCGTTCGAGCGCATTCACTCGGACCTTAAGAGTTTCCCTGTGAAGTCGTATCATAAGTACGAATATTTCGTCAGTTTCATTGACGATTATTCCTCCTATGCATGGATCACACTCTTAAAAAATAAAAAGTCGACCATAATGGCCGTCAAGCAATTCCTTGCTATGGTCAAGAACCAATACAAAGCAGGAATCAAAGAGTGGATGTCCGATGCTGGCGGAGAGTACAAATCTGAGGCCTTTGATAACGTCCTAAAGGACGAAGGAATTAAAATCCTGCAAAGCGCCCCATACACTCCACAACAGAATGGACGCGCAGAGCGCTTTATGCGCACTGTAATGGACAAAGCTCAGGCAATGCGCCTTGAAGCTTGTCTACCTCCCTCCTGGTGGGAATTTGCAGTGAATCATGGGACACACTGTTACAATAGGACACCTGCCAGACGCCTTCAATGGCGTACACCCTACGAAGTCCTAAAGAACGAGGTCCCTGATATCTCACACCTCAGAGTATTTGGTTGCGGTGCATATGTGCACATACCAGAAAAGCGTCGAGTCAATAAGCTTTCGCCTAAAAGCGAGCTAATGATCTACCTTGGTCACACTGAGGGGATCAAAGCCTCACTCTTCATGAGGCTCCCAAATAATACGCTTTACACAAATGCTACCGCCCTGTACGATGAGACCCTGTACCCCAAATGCGACAAAGCGCGCACTAAAGGTACCACGCGGATTAATGAACCGCGTGAGGAACCACCTGCAACAACCTGTCGAAGACACCATTCCTGGTGTTGACGACCCATTCCCTACAATTAAAAGTGAGGACGATGAGCAGCCTATACAGGCGCCAGAAGAAGAGGAACGCGAGCAAACGCCCGTCCCTCCTACACCGTCCCCTCCTCCTGTTGAAGAGCCTGTACCTCTTCGAAGGTCTCAGCGGTTGAGGAAAGTACCTACCCATCCAGGCAATGTCTATGGTGAACGCAGACACCCCACGGAAGTGGAAAAAGACGTTCGGCGCACACGCACATGGAGAACAATGACAGAAAACCAACCCGGTAGCTCCGGTGAGGGTAGTACGTCAGGATCGGCCGCTCCAGGCCCTTACCCTCCTGTCGTCCTTGACGATCAACCACCACAAGCCTCTGAGGATGAGGTAGAAGACATTCTACATCTTGCAAGGGAAGGGGGAGTCAAATTTCTGAACTATCTGCTCGCCCAAGCAGTTCCACTAAGTTCAGATGCACCTGATACTGCGAAGATTCGCGAATGGACCTTTAGGGACATTCTGCGAATGCCAAGTGAACTCCAAAAGGAGTGGAAAGATGCTTGTCGCGAGGAGTTGGAATCCCTCCGCAGACGCAAAGTCTTCGAACTAGTCGATCCTCCCAAGGATCGCAAAATAATTAAAAATAGATGGGTATTCGACCTTAAGTCTGATGGTCGTAAAAAAGCCAGACTAGTCGCCAAAGGCTTCTCCCAAGTAGAAGGCATTGACTATGACGAAATATTCTCACCCGTGGTACGGTTTGAGACAGTCCGCCTGATGATTGCGCTCGCAGCGCTCAAAAACTGGCACATTAGCGGACTAGATGTCAAGACTGCCTTTCTCTATGGTGAGCTCGATGAAGAGCTCTATATGGAGCAGCCTGAGGGCTTCAAAATAAAAGGCCAAGAGCGCAAAGTCATGCGCCTTAAACGCGCAATATATGGACTCAAGCAAGCGGCACTTGCTTGGTGGAAAGCCCTTGACAAGTCCATGGCCTCGCTCGGCCTTATTCGCCTTATGTCTGACTCTGGGCTCTTTGTTAGTAAAGACAAGAGCATCATAGCCATCGTCTATGTTGATGATGTGCTCTTCTTTGGAGCAGACAAAAAACAAATCAATAAAACAAAGGAGCGCTTCATGAAGCTCTGGGAATGTCGAGATCTGGGCGATGCCCAAGAATTTCTATGCATGCGCATTCAACACAAGTCAGGCCAGATACATCTGGACCAGACTGAATACCTACAGAAAGTGCTGCAGCGTTTCAACTTGCTTAACGCAAACCCTGCTCCTACTCCGCTACCAGAGGGCTATCACCCCTCTCCCAACACTTCCGCTGCTGACCCAGCCTTGCGGTCAAAATTCCAGCAGGTTATAGGATCACTCCTATACATAATGCTTGGAACGCGTCCAGACATAGCCTTTGCTGTCACAAAGTTGTCGCAACATGCTGCCAATCCCTCAGAGGACCATTTAAATCGTGCATTCTATATTTGCCGATACCTCTTGGGAACCGCCAATTATGCCTTGGTCTATGATGGACCATCTAATGGTGGCCTAATGGCATATGCTGACTCTGACTGGGCTTCTGATCCGACAAATCGGAAGTCCACTACAGGCTATATGGTGAACCTGGCTGGAGCAATATTTTCGTGGAACTCAAGAGCGCAGAAAACAGTTGCGCTCTCCTCCACTGAAGCTGAGTACATGTCGCTCTCTGACACGAGCAGACAATTAGTTTGGATTAATCCTTACTAACAGAACTTGGCATCAATCTTGCTCCCATCCCACTGTTCGGTGATAACCAAGGCTCAATATTCTTAGCCTCCAACCCTGTGCAAGAAAAGCGCATCAAACATATTGATTTGCGCTATCACTTCATTCGTGAAGTCATACAAAACAAACAGGTGGAGCTATTCTTTATTGAAGGGGCTAATAACCCAGCCGACATGTTCACCAAGAACCTTGGTCGCGTCAAGTTCCTCAAATTCAGGGAGCAACTAGGACTAACATTCTACCCCTGAATGTGGGAAAATGCTCACGGCATCTACCGATGCACTTAGCAAGGGGGAGTGTTGAACCGGAACCCGAACGGATCAAAGAAGGCGAAGACCTTCATACAAGGTTCAAGATCTGCTCATAGATGTTACGTGTTAGACAGAACTTTAGTATATGCGCTTATGGCAATAGGGTTACACATAGTACGCTATCTATCACAAGATGCAGCCTTATGCTGCGTCTAGAACGTTTCCACATCACGCGTCACTTAATGCGCAATATAGTGGACACCTGTAGTCACCTCTTTTGGACTTAGGAACAGCCCTGGGTCATAGAGGTATAAATACCATACTTGTAGACGAGTATACACATCACTCTACACCCCAATATCACTTGAGCATTAGCACAACCTCTAAGGTGGGTTGCTTGGCCTGTTAGCTGCGCTCTATGTTGTGCAACAGCTACACGCACATGTACCCATGCCAATGCCTATTGCTGCCCCGACACACACCTCGCATCATCATTTCAATTTTGTCTCTTTCACTCTTCCCTCAGTCCTTGTCCAGCCCCATGAACTTAAGTGTGCCCTTCTTGCACGGTACAGTTGTAATAGTCATATCATATCATGGATGGATTCAGCTGTAGGGATAATGTAATATTATCATGCTTGGGGTTGGCACCCCAAAATGTGAACATCCAATGAGTGAAACATCTAGCTACAGTGCATGAGGTTCCACTGTCCAAGTTTCAAGACAATCCATTGAGAAATGGTTGAGACATGGCAGTATGAAATTTCGCTCGCAGCTTGGCACCCAAAAATCAAAACTTCAAAAACTGAATATTAGGCTCCCATATTTTCGCTGCACCTAGATACAGTATATAAGGTCCCACTGTCCACGTTTCAAGGCAATCTATTGAGAAATGGTTGAGATATGGCAGATCGAAATTTCAAACTCAGATCACACCCAAAGACCGAAACTTCAAAAACTAAGAATCAGACCCCAACTCTTGGGCTGCACCTAGATACAGTACATGGGATCCCACTGTCAAAGTTTCAAGTCAATCAGTTCAGAAACAGTTGAGATATGGCAGTTCAAAGTTTTGCACTCATGTCACCACCTGAAAATTGACATTTCAAGAACTAAATATTAGGCTCCCATATTTTAGCTGCACCTAGATACAACATATAAGGTTCTACTGTCAAAGTTTCAAGGCAATCTGTTGAGAAACTGTTGAGATATAGCAGTTTTATTTTGCACTTGAAATGACATCCAAAAATGGCAAGTGCAAGGTCACATGAAAACGACAATAACAGCAGGGTTGGTAGCATGGAGGAATGGGAAACCAAGAAGCATGTCATCGGTTGATATTTCAGCAATATAGAAGTGCATTTGGTATTCTTGTCCTTTAAATTGAATGTAAAGGCCAACTGCTTTGGTGACAGTTCTGGCTTTGTTGTGAGTACCATCTACATTGCACATGACTTTTGGCTTTTGTAGAGTGGTAACTGGGAGTTTATAACAAGTGATGATATTCTTGTGGATGAAATTGTTGGTTGCTCCACTATCAAGTAGAGCAGTGAGATCGGCCCTTCGTCCACTAGTGCGTATTTGAACAGGAACTTTGATTGAATTGAGTCTTGCTACAAATACATCACTAGGGAAGACAGCTTGAATTAAGGCTGGGTAATTCAAGCCAGGGGAAAATCCATGCCATTATTGACCATGGCAGTAGCCCATGAGCAACATTGTTCTTCAGAATATCCAGACATTATAGCCACAACTTCCTCAGGAGATGGTCCTTCATTATAAGTTTGTGTCTCCTGTTGAATAGGTTGTTGGACTGGTTGATCATCAGGAGGGTTTTGGTTGTTCATCAGTTTGAGCTAAATGAACATGGGTGTCGACCTGTTCTTCAGGGTAGTACAGTTCCTGGTATTCATCTGGTTCTATAACTTCAACCAGATGTGTTTTCATAGGAAATGATCTGAAGGTGGTTGACTTGTTAGGACAGTTGCGTGCAACATGTCCTTGTTTAGAGCAAAAGAAGCAACGACCTTTGATTCGGTGTTGTTTCTTTTCTTGCTCAGTAGTGGCCGCTCTAGCGCGATCAACATCCATTGGAACAACTTGGTTGTTGCTCCTAGGAATAAATTGACCTGTAGGGTTCCTTGGTACAAAGGTAGGATTGGCCCTAGGAGGCAGTCCAGGAGGAGGGCAGAATGTAGCATTGGTAGGATGGAAGTTAAGGAAACATTGGGGATTATGCGCAATATTGCATATATCCCCCATATAGCTTTGTCTCACGGCATATTTGTTGTGTTCCTTTCTAGCTGCTTCGGTCCATTCCACGAAATTGGTAGGTAGGGTTTCCCTTGATAAGATGTTGTTAAGGAGTGGCCTACTAAGACCTCTAGCAAAATAGTCTAGAGTTCCATTTGCATTTAGGTCATATCCTGTGTCATTGGCAAGGTTGGTAAAAGTGGCAATATAAGAGTCAAGGTCAGGTCCTTGTTGTCTTAGAACAGCTAATTTGTTGAACGCATTTTGCCTTTTATTAGTATCAGTAAAGGCATTGTTAAACGCAGTTCTAAAGTCATTCCATAGAGCTTCATCAGTCCTAAGTATTCCAAGAGTGTTGACACTATTGTTGACTGTTTCCAGTTGAGTATCAACCCAATGGTCCACATTAGGGCCTCTTATAAAGGATAGACAAGTGTTAACTCATCTATAGGGATCGTTGAAGAGAGAGTTTTCATCATTCATATTGTGAAAGATGGCAAACTCTCTCATGAATTTGGAGGATTGGGAGTGGTCTCCATCAAAGATAGATGGTGGGTTTCCCCTGACTGCTCCATTAGAAGGGATTGGAACTATGGTAGCCATAGCTGGAGGAGGTGGAGTAGGAGGTGTAGGTGGAGTAGGAGGAGTAGGAGGTCTAGGAGTGGGTATGCGAGCGATACCAAAGATCCTTTGTGGTACAGGAAGTGGTTTGGGTGCTGGCGTGGCTTCTACAGCTAGTTGTATAGGAGATAACCTAGGTGAAGGTTGTCTGGTTTGAGGTTGAGAGGAAGGTCGCTCAGATTCTTCTGCCAAAGATAAATGATGTCTTCCAAGAGAGGGTGAAGGTTGATATTGAAAGAGTTGGTACTGGGGGTCTGATTGATCCCAAGTTCCTAAACTGTGTTCTTTGTTGTTAAGAACAAGGCCTTTGTGAGTGGCGTATTCAAGGTTAAGTCTGACTTCTCATCTATCAAGTTTATACCAATGTCCGTTGATAAATTCGATAGGATGATAGAAGTTTTTGATGTGAAGGTAGTATCCTACTTTGGGTTCAGTGGGGTGCCAAAAGGCTTTACCAGTGATTCGTTCTGGTAGATTGTCTTGGTTACATTGAGTGACAGTTTGGTGTTGAAGAGGGTTAGATGAGGAAGCTGGTTTGATAGAGGGTTCAGGGATAACAAGAGTATTCAAGGTAGAAGCCATGGTAAAATGTTAAGCTTGGTCTGTTGTCATGGTTACTAGCCATGTCAGTTCGCAAGCGTACAGACAAGTTGATAGTAGAGGTGTGTTCAAGAAAATGGGCTGGTTCCCATGTATAGAGAGTAAGGATCCCTGCAGCGGTCAAAGTGTTTTATGCTAAACAGGTTATGGCCAATAGACCCTTCCTAGTATGACTCAGTCTGTTGAGAAGCTAGGGTAAGTTTGTAATGGGATAGACTAGGGCTGGTTCCACTAGCTATATGCATTCAAGTCCATCAGAGACCTTGAACAATGCAGAGAGAAGAGGAAGGTAGGTCTTTAAGGAGGAGAGCTCTTCTCAGTAGAGTGAAGAGAGACTCTTAGGGGAGGAAGGGAGAGGCAAAGAGTAGATGGTGGATGGTGTGTTAAGAGTTGATGAAATGGAGAGGTGGATGTGGTTTGAGGATTAGGAGCGAAGTGGGTTGCAGGTGAATATGTTTGGACAAGAGTAGGTTGGATTCTAGAAGAGACCAAGCTTAGGGCTTTGGTCACAAAGTACTGAGCTTTATATATACAGGAGAAGCACAGCAGTAGCTGTGCTTTGACTGTGCTACTAGCATAGTAGGAGTCATAATAAGTAGGAGTCATAGGAATGAGGCCACGAATGAGTCAGAACCCAGTAACTGTGCTGCACAGTAAGTGCGCAGCATTGCACAGTCAAAACTAAGAAGTGAGTATAAAAATGGAAAGAGAACCAAACAAAGGGAAAGTAACAGCAATCCAGTGTTACCTGGACGTGTATGGATCACATGATAACACAGAAGGGATCACAAGATGTAAGAGATCATGAGACTAGTAAGTAGAGGGACGTACAAAAGCAAGCAGTCCATAGCAAAAGGTAAGAAGTAAATAATAAAAGTGAGGTTGGAGACGAGCCACCCGCATTTGGAAGGTGTTGATGACAAAGAGTTTGTAAGCAATTTGTAAGCTTTTTCCTCTTCATTTTACTTGCACGCGCACGTTCCCTTTGCATGTGTTCCTTTTTTTTTTTTCAATGCACATTTGTTTCTTCTTCCACCATCCTTCTTCCTCTCTTCTCCTGTCCTTCCCACTCTTCCTTACCCATGGTCTCACTTCAAGACTCCCACAAGCTTTTAAATTTGACTGGCTATCAAGCTGCTTTCCCACTCTCATCTTCCATGTCACTGCAGAGGTGATGATGACGATGACACGGGCATGGCCACAGTGACCCCACAATGGCCACGAATCTTGAACATGGCCCATGAGCCACTGTGATGATCTGGCTGCTGTGACAGTGACATGCCCATGGCCGTGACAACAGCATGGCTCCACCTTCTTGCCATTCCCTGCACCTCCTTGCTGCAGTTGCGACGATGATGGCAACTCAGGCATGGCCATGGAACCATCATGATGGCCAGGAATCATCAGCATGGCCCATGGCCACTGTGATGATCTGGCTGCCGTGATGGCAATGTGCCCATGTCCGTGACAACGGCATGTTTGCCCTGGCAAATTTTCTCTTTCTTCTCCCACCCTCTCATGTTCTTCTGCAGTTTGCTTTGCAAGTTCCTTTCAGCACAGGTGACCACTCCAGGCCAAGACAAGACCACAAGAACACCCAGTGACCATCAACACTCTTCATGCAATTGCTGTCAAGACACGTACTGCTGATCTGTGGGGACTCAGGAGCAGGTGGGCAAGGGTCGGAACAGATGGTATGCGGCGTAGGCGGCGTTGAACAAGAGGACGAGCCAAATGACTAAGATGTACCAGATGGGGACTGGTACGTGTGACTGGAGGCAGAGGTGAAGGTTAGAAGCCAGTGCAACGAGGGGGCTTTAAACAAGGCAGTCGTAGAAGAGTACCTTGGAAGCGAGAGGAGTCTTTAAACTGAGCGGTTGCGGGGGAGTACCCAGGAAGATGAGAGTATCACAAATGGACAGTCTGACGACTGCCATGCTTCATTGGGGCTTATATACAGTGTACAGGGTCGATTACAAAGCACTGGGACTATTCTAGACTCTTTGGTACCATCCAATAGGACTACAGAGGCATAAACTTGCTTGTGTCAAGTTTCAGGCTTACTGAGCGCATTACTGATCATTGTGGAGCAATGACATCATTATGATGTCACTGTGGGGCGCTTAGTGAGCCTATGAGGTCACTGTGGAGTTGCTCAGTCAGCTATGATGTCATTGGAGCCTTGATGACATCAGATGATTTATGCAACAGTTTCTAAGAGTTTGTGCCGCTGTTTCGGGTCCATGGTGGCTGGGTGGCCATGTGGCTGCCACGCGATGATTACCCGATTAGGAAATGGGTGCCTGGTCGTGTTATAGTGCCTTTGCAATAACAATATCTTGTACAACAGGAGGGATAGCCCAGAAAATGGAAGGGAGTCGGCAATGTAAAGTGAGAGAGGTCTTTCTTGAGTAAAATAGGACAATCCTTGGCCAGGACTTGGCCTTGGTTCATAACAATTGCCAATTGCTTATCTGGTGCGTGTTTCATGTTCCTTTCATTTTTTGATTCTTTCTTTCATTTCTATTGCACCTTTTTTTAACCTTTCTCACAATGACAGCACAACCAGCGCCACAGTGATGACACAGCCCTCAAGACGCTGAAGATTGGTCTACACGTGGGACACGTACGTTTTTGCCCTGTCTTTTGTTCTTCTCTCTACCTCCTCAGCTCAACTTTGTGTCTTTCCCTGGCCCTGAAAACCGTGCC
>JAGFNK010000263.1:0-72198 GCA_025769875.1 Russula earlei | reverse complement strand
CCCTGGGAGACGATATAAGTTCCACACCCCTCTACGCTCGTTCCAATGAGATGCCTCGATACGACCAGGTCAATCTGGGACACCTTGTTCGTGGACCAGTAAGGCGAGCCATCTTCGACAGAGACGCCCCGTAGGTTCCCTCCACTCCTGAAAGATTCATCAGTCTAATTGGGTTGCATTATTCGCATTGGGGATCTGCCCGTGATCCTTCTCGCTCATTAGTACCATCAACGGCCATCCTTTGAAATAGTGCTTGCAGATGTTAGGAGATGTTATTAATAAATCGATAAATCATGTACCAGTGGGCCGGATGTACTGTATGAGGTCAGGTAGTTGGTGGTGGACATCAGTAAAGATGGATTTTAGTTTCCGTCGGTTTCTCACCTCAGGAAACCAAAAAAAACCAGTGGAAACCGGGAAACCGGGAGACTGGGAAACCCATGTCTGGTTTCCCGGAAACAACCTGAGAGTATCTTTCATGGAAACTAACAGAAACCTGTCGAAAGTATGGAAACTGGTAGAACTATAGTATAGTAATCACTGAAAATGGTCAGAAATAGGGTATACATTGTTTCTACTTGTAATTGGAAGTTGATTCAAGCTGGTACGGATCTAAGCCTTGAGGGGACTCTCAGGTATATACAGATCAGCATGGAATGCAGATATCATCGAGGCATCAGCACGATGAAGGGATTAATCGTCACCATCGTTGTCTGCACATTCCAGTGCAAGGTGCCAGCATCGCTCACTCAGACAGTCAATGTGACCATAGAAAACTTGAATTGTTTTCCAGTGTGCTTCATGATGTCTACCAGGTTTCCCAGTTTCTGGGTTTTCGGTTTCCAGAAACTGGGAAACCAGCAGAAACCAATAAAAACCCGGGAATTCTTTTTGTGGTTTGCTGATGGATTTTGCTCCACCAAAGGCGAAAATGCATGGAGCACCTTTGTGGTGCAATGTGCTCTGCCTCCAGGTTCAGAAGGACCCAGGACAAAATTTTTGGAGACCCCCCCTTCATGGGGGGACTTTGTCTAACATCAGGAAAAACCTCCTGCACTGGCGAGAGATAATTAGCACTTATTCTCCCTCACTAGCGTCATTTATCAAAAACTGAAATTATCGTCGCCAGTTTACCCCCAATAATTTTTATCGACCATTATCGTCATTATGGATAATAATTTTGCTATTATGATAATTCATGGTTCTTGTTCTATAATTTTGGATTGGATAGTTCACGACATGATTGATAATAAGCGCTGATAATAGCGCAATAACTTCGCAGTCCATTCAGCTACACTATGACAGGAATACTAATGTAGGCATTTTACAATGCCAAACTAAAAACAAGTGTAGATGTATGAGAACGATAATTTGTCCGAGAGAACAATATGAGCGGGTATAATGTCACCATTGGTTTGAGGGACCAGGAATGGTGTGAGCTTGCTCAATTGTTGAGTTCTTCAAGGTTGAGTCCAGCAATTGGGACCGAGGTTCTCAATGCTGAAGTGCTGCCACAAAGGTAGATTAGTTAAACAAAGTATAGCATGATTTGATTGCTCACTGGGCTTTTGTAAAAATATCCACCATCATCATGTGGAACGCATTGCCATGATGCTCCTGGATATGGTTGAATGTGCCAATATGGCCATGATAGACATCAAGGTATGCATTGGCTGAAAAGTCCGTGGCCTGGTGGACACCGGTATGCCACTCATGCAGGGCAGCATAGAGCTACATATATAGTTGGAACAAATTTCGAAGACAAGACTAAACTAGACTTACTGCCATTGCTACCAATGTGACCATTGGTATTGGCACTTCACACATTGTCACCCCAAGGGTATCTTGATGTGTCGGAAAGCGGTGTCCAAATTTACTCACAAACGAGTTAACACCTCCGGCAAAATACGAATCGTGAATCACATTGATGATCTGCATATTCCGATAGGGATGCAAGCACATTATGAGACCAAAGTTCAATGAAACCTAACCACACATTAGATGGTATCAAATAAGAATAAGTCCACTTACACTTTTGCTGGTTGGAAATGTATAGTTGTAATCTGTTAACTGCTTCTCAACAATGGCAATGATTGATGCCTTTGATGGGATGGCCGACAACTCAGCTGAGATGATGGTAGTGTAGCGTTCTTTGGCTTCACATTGGAAAAGGGGGATGCGACCATGCGGCTGTTGATTCCGTCAGTAACACCATCTCTCTGGTTGAGGAACTTACCACAGGGATAATTTTAGTCATGTATTTCGTGATCAGACTGGAGGCACTGATGGATGAATGAGGAACTGGGATGGGAAGAAGCAGCTGATAAAAGAGCAGCCTTTATCACTGCGAGAACAGTAGGGGCATCAGGGAATGTGTGATCAATGAGCAAACTGGCTTGAACACTATCCGCTGCATCTTGAAGGATGAGGCGAATTAGTGGGCATTGCTTAGACAGTGTTACCTTGTTTGAATCTGGAGTAAGTATGAGATCAGGTGTCAGCGGGCCAGTGAAATTCAGAAGCCAAAGCAGTAGCGCTGCTTTGACAATCTTGAGAAGATGGAATGTCGTCAGTTGTCCAAGTTTGGCTGCTGGGCAGTACACCATCTGAAGGCAGAAGGCCCAGGAGGGGCAACTGAAGCTGACCATGACGGTCTCTACATGAACAGCTTTGAGTTTTAGAAGAGATAAAATGATGTCACAGACTGTACCTCAATTGCCATTGCCTCAGAACAGTTTCATGGACGGTTGCTGGGTGGACTCCAGGTCCTCAAGCCAGTCAGTCTCTGACTCTGGGTTGCTATTGTCACCAGTAGGTTTCAGTTTCGACAGGTTCGGTTACAAGACGATGGGCATGTGCACCACCACTATCACCATAGAAAGCGGACACTGGGGAGAAAAATAATGAACCATCAGTGGTTTGTTTGTTTGGTGACAAACCTTATTTGTCAGCATATGCACACACTTCACTCCAACCTCCTTGGCATGGGCATGGCAATGCCCCCACAATCATCATTCCCTCCTTGATATTCAAGACCTTTGTGTCCAAGTCAACACATGCAACATTCAATGATACCATGTGACACACTGGACTTCTGCGGCACACTGGACTTTCATGCCTTCTTCACAAGTGGGGTATAGGTTGGCTGTGCAGCCAAATTGGCAGAGCTGGGGTGATCAGCATCATCGGAGGATAAGGTGCATTTATTCCCTACTTTTGATATTAGATATGCTGACATGAATAAAATTTGAAGTACCTTTTAGATACATTTCATGATCAATGTTGCTCTGTATCATAGCATCTTCATTCCTAGATGCCATGTTCCCCTTGTTAGAAGATCGTCTGGCCACATTGCGACAAGTGCGAGGAGCCATGGATGAAGCAAGATGAAAATAAGAGAGTGAAGGTAAGAATGCTGGAAACGACAGGAAGGGTTATGGGGGATTCAATGACCAAGGTGAGTTTCATTTGATGTTAAAAGCACATGGCATATTCTGACAGTGACTTCCCATTCCTCCTCTTCTCAACTAATTGAGCATTCTGTCATGAAAGCCACACAGATTCACTGTCCAGGCTGCAAGCGCAACTTTACCCATTGCGGCTACTCTCAACACATTGCAAAGACTAGGAGTGTGCACTGCCATATAGTGCATAACACCACACCAGCCCATTTGGAGTCTCAGTCCATTCATTGCTCAGCATCATCACTAGCATCATTCCCAACTCTCACACCCCATATCATTTCCAATATCGCCTCTTGTGGTGAACATGACCCTGCTGTGGATGACGGGCCTTTGGCCAATTACCCCATTTTGGGAGTCACGCAATCAGACAGTGAGTATCCACTACAATGCTTATGGCTAACAGCTGACCATTGACATTGTAGACTATGATGATGATCAAATCCACAATATGTGCTTCCCCAGGCAGGAAACTGCCATCGAACCACCATTACCTGCAGATCTGGGGTATCCTGATCACCCACCTGTGTGGACTGAGGTGGGCAAATCAGAGGCCGTGCTAATGGACCAATTTCCATTTGGTCACCCTGGTGCTCCAATTTCTGGACCGTATGACATCCATGCAGCAAATGGGTCTAGTGGTGCAGCACCCAGAGACACCATATGGGCTCCATTCTCCTCCGAAATTGACTGGGAAATCTCACGTTGGGCAAAGATGCGTGGCCCAACATCATCAGCAGTCACAGATCTACTTGCAATCCCTGAGGTACATGTACCCCTATGTTCACACATTATAGCACTGAGGGATAGAGAAAGGTTGTTGAGAAGCTTGAGCTTTCCTACAAAACGACAAGGGAATTGAACAATGTCATCGACAAGAAATTGCCTGGGCGACCGCCATTCAATTGCAAGGAACTGGTCAGTCGGGCATGAACATCTTCGCTTCTTTTTCCATGACACCTTACAATGTATCTGGGCTCTCTATAGCGACCCCAATTTCATGAAGGACCTTGTGTTTGCACCTGCGCAACTTTATACCTCCCCTGAGCGAACATCCCACATCCTCAATGAGATGTATACTGGTGATTGGTGGTGGACAGTCCAGGTGCATAACACCAACTTTCAGTTTTTATTATACACTTATGATGGAGCCAGACATCCCTCAAATCCCATTGCCTGGGTGCAACTATCATTCCTGTCATCATCTCGTCTGACAAAACACAACTTACTGTCTTCCGCAGGAAGATGGCATACCCCATATATCTCACAATCGGAAATATCCTGAAAGACATTCGTTGAAAGCCATCGTGCCATGCACAAGTACTAATCAGTTATATTCCAACAACAAACCTAGAAGGCATGACAAACAAGGCAGCTCGATGCCGCACCTTGGCAAATATATTCCATACATGTATGGAAACTGTTTTGGCCCTGATCAGTTCCTGTGGAGAAACGGGTATTGCTATGATGACTGTGGACAGAATATGGCATCGCTGCCATCCAATATTCGCAGTATTCATCAGTGATTACCCTGAACAGTCTCTCGTCACCTGTACATACAGCGGTCGCTGCCCCAAGTGTCTGGTTCCTCGTGATCAAGTAGGTGTCTTTGAAGAGTTCCCACCCCGTCTCTCTAGTGACATGAAGCACCTCTATCACCTAGCAGATGGGGATGTAGGCGTGTTCCACAGAGCCTGTTGAGAAGCTGGCCTCAAGCCTGTTTTTCACCCTTTCTGGGAATCTCTCCCATTCGCTGACATCTTCCTGTCGATCACCCCTGATATCCTTCATCAACTACTTCAGGGTGTTATGAAGCATCTTATCGCGTGGCTAATGAGCCCAACTGTCTTTGGATCAGCACCAATCAACCGACACTGCCGCCTGTTACCCCCAAATCACAGCATTATGCTCTTTACCAAAGACATAACATTGCTGTCTTATGTTTCAGGACAGGAGCACAAAGATATCTGTCGTGTTCTCCTTGGGGTTGTTTTCGATATCCCTCTTCTCAGTGGCCATGCATCAATGTGCATCATTAAAGTAGTGTGTGCACTGCTTGACTTTTTGTACTTGGCACAGTACCCAAGCCATACAAGTGGTACTCTTACCTGCCTTCAGGACGCGCTCAAACACTTCCACAAGAATAAGACAGTCTTTGCCAACCTCGGTACATGGGATGACTTTAACATCCCAAAAATCCACAGTCTCCTTCACTATTGGGCCTCGATCATGTATTTTGGCACAACTGACAACTATAATACAGAACAAACTGAGTGTCTTCACATAGATTTCGCAAAGGATGCATACCGTGCCACAAACCACAAGGATGAGTACTCACAGATGACCACATGGTTGGAGTGTCGTGAGAAAGTCCAACAGCACATGGCATCCATTAAGTGGCAGCAGCAGGGTGAGCAGTGTGATGCTGACATCAGGACATCAATTGGTCCCTTGCAGACATGTCTCGGCATTCTCAAGATGGCACATAACCCCACAATTGTTGTAATTTACCCCTCGGTCGGTTTGTCCATAATCCCTCTCATTGTTGTTCTTCTTTGTTATCCTTGTCTCCATGGTTACTGTTTCATCCCTTGATGGTGATCCCCTATTGTTTCACTTGTTGCGTTTCATCTATTGTGTTTCACTTATTGTGTTTCACCTATTATCGAGTTACTTTTGCTATTGGCCTACCTTTATCTATTGTTCTGCTTATGGTACTGTACAGCCTCGCTACATACAGTATTTAAGCGCCTGTAGAAGCTGGGGAATGCCCCAAGCTTAGCTTTGTCCCATTTCCTGTTGCATCTCTTGCCCTGTATACTCTCTCAATCACAACTTGCTTGTGCTGGCTTACACCTTGCTTGACCTGAGCACACCTCAAGGAACCCTTGTGTTCCTCTTCCTCCTCTGCCTCTCTCTCATCGTCCTCCTCTTCTGTGAAACCAGGAGATCGACTCTGTCTGCAGGACTGAGTCATTGTCTGACTCAACCTTGAGATGCTAAACCTTTGATCCGGCCTCTTTGAGCCGGCCCCCACTGAACCCTTGAACCAAGTCACAGGGACTTGGCCCCATTGAACCTTGAGCTAACGCTCTTACGGCTGCGACGCCATAACAACAATGAAGTCGGTATCATTCGATGATCTTGCTAAGATGTATGGCGCGATTGACTTTCAAGATGCCCTGGCTGATTTCATTGCTCGGGTTAACAACCCTGATGCCTCAACAGCAACATTGCGCACACGGGCAGCAAATACACTAATCCCATTCCATGGTGTCCCAGTCTTTCATTGGATCAAGTTCGTGGCTAGCAATAATGACACTGACCAAAGGGAGTCAATTGACTCGGTGCATGTGGAGCCACAACAATCCGATTCACATGGGCGTATCCTACCAGCAAGATTCGATACTGTTCTTATTCGTGATGGCACACATAGTAAGCAATTCTTATGAATGTATAACCTAAGCTGACTGTTACCCAAGAGGATCAAGTTGCACAAGTACGCATAGTTTTCCAGATACCAAGTAAAGCTATCCACAACATCTTCCCATCCCCAGACATCACACCTCCAACTCACCTCATGTACATTGAATGGTTCTCACAGCTTCCAGTCATGCCAGATCATGTCCATCATATGTATAGGGTATCTAGATTGATTGAAAATGGGTGGCGATCTGCAGGCGTTATCCCGGTGAACACTATCGTATGTAGTGTCCACTTGTTCCCGTGATTTGGTCCAGATGCTCCTCCGTCTTTGACTCCCTTTACTATTCTGGAGCATTGCCACACATTCTATATCAATCCTTTTGCTAATAGGCTTAGCTACCTGCAATTTGCATAGTAATGACAGTTATTGCGAGACTATTGAAAGTTATTTATGTATTGCTAGTTCCAACATGGTATTATTGCACATTAGTGTGCACTATTGCACTTAGTGTTGGTTACTCACTACTGATAGTTCAATTTTGTTACCAAAGAAGTACATCTGCCTGACCCCCCAGATTGATCAGGCATTACTTGCCAGGCTTCTGACAGTTATTGATGTTATTGACACTTATCTGCCCCATCCCCCAATTGATCAGCTGTCTACTGACACTTATTTGGCACTTATTACTCCTTATTGCGCATTATCTTTGACTTACTTTGCATAACTCTCACTAGCGTGGGAGGTTTTTCCTGATGAATGTGTTTCAGGAATCTTAGTCTTGATCCCATGTCTGTTCCACCAGCCCCTGATTGCTCATACTAAAAGTCAAAAAGTCAAAAAGTCAAAAAAAAAAACTAATTCACTGTCTTAGATACAGATTGCAGCAAGAAAGTCCTAACTCATGGAGGACACCACGGAGCTCACCAAATGCAAGCTTGACGCTGTGGCTAAAGGCCACAAAGGCAACACTATTTACTTGACCCTTGAAAATTTCCTTACTGTCTCATAAAACTTACGATCAAGTATTTACAAATATTGTACACACAGAATGTACTTGAAAATGAGCCACAAGAAATTAAGAGAGAGAGACAGAGTCTTGCGTCTTACTATCCCAAATGCCTCTGCGTGCTTCCTTCAGCTCCTGCTCTCGCGCACTGATTGCCATGCCCTCGGACCTTCGCCCACTTTCTTCACCAGTTGGCCACCCTGACAAGTTGGCCACAGGGGACTTTCTGAACTTTCTAGAGTATTAATGTCTGTGTAGTTGATTTGGGCAGTAAGAACTATGTCCAGTGTTGCCTCAAACAAAAGTTCTTACACTGGCAGTGAATGCTTGATGAGTTAGAGGCATCTGATTGCTGCTGAGTTGGCAATATGACCAATTTGGGAAGGTCACTGGAAGGCCAAACATGGTGGCCATACCACAGGTGATTCATTTCAGATGCAGATCCTTCAAAACTTTGTGTTTTGTGTTTCATTTCCCTATCTGCTTTTTCTCAGCCATAATTTCTACTATGATTTCACTTTACTGGCCCATGTTACCCAATTCATTTCTACAACATTGCTACTTCTCCAACTAAGGGTCTGCAAGCATGGGATGGTGCAGTTTGGATGAGGGGTGAGGGGGGCAGCAAGCCCTTGGTTCAGATGGCAATGACATTGGAGGACACATCATCAGGGTCCATGCATAGGCACATGGTGGGGCAAGGACAATGGTCTGTATGCAATGACAGAGGGGCAAGAGCAGGATGAAGGGGCATTGACAATGGTTGAGAGCAATATGATGAAGGGATAGGGAGTGTAGGGAGCCAACCTGGGGCGCACCAAGTTCATATGATTTGATCCAAGGGTGGGTATTGACAGAGAGGAGTGGGTTGCAAAGAGGGGTCCTATTCTGAACTCTTCCTACTACAGAGTAGCTAGGGTGTTTTTATATACAGGAGAGAGGTACTAGTGATGAAAGGCATGAAAGAGAATTGAGACTGGTTGAGAGGGTTGAGGTGGTTGTGAAAGGCTTGAGATGCAAGCATGTCATGTAAGGCAGGGCATGGCATGTGCACATAGTCAGTGGTGAACAGCCTGGGCGATGCAATCGAGGTCTTGATGTCACACATGAGGTGGCTTGTGGTGTGCAGTTGGTGGATGGCCTAGAATGAGAGGGAGGTGGCAAAGGATAGGAGGAGGTGTCACATCATATCATGTTTCCACACATGATTCTGTGGCCAGCCATATGGCTACCTTACACCTCCCAGGGGCTTGAAACTTTGACCATCCTCAGTCAAGTGTCTGAATGCAAGTGTTTTGAGCCTTTTGCATCTGGATTGAGATGGTGGTCATGGCTGCTTGTGGAAGATGCAGGGGTGGCGATTGGCGATGGTGACAATGGAGGAGGCGAAGGCAATGGGAGACAGAGGCAATGGAGACGAGGATGGCAGTGATGAGATGGCAGCTGCATGGCAGTGGTGTTGTCTTGTGGAAGTGGTGGTGTGGTCATCTCCATTGCAGGCATGGACGAGGAGCAGAGGTGTAGGCAGCAAGCATGAGTTTGTAGACAGAGGCATAGGTGGCGAGGACTTGAGAAGGAGGATATGTGGGGCGGCTTGCATGAGGGTGGCATTTGTCATCTTGTGGCGGCAGTGGTGGGGTCGTCTCCACTGCAGGTGTTGGCAGCAGACATGGGTGAGAGTGTGTGAATGGATGGGGAGGCAATATGGGAGGTGGTGTGCGGTGTGCTGTTGGTGTTGGTGGCTGCTTCTTCTGCAGCAGTGGTGTGGTGGCAGCTGCTGCTCCTTTTTGTGGCATGTTGTGGCTAAGTTCATGGCTGAGGCCTTCTTGGTCTTCTGGGGTGGTGCTGGTGGTGAGGGGTTGCGATGGTGTGGCAGTGCTGGTGTCACACAAAACTGAGACTGATGCAGTGGGCGCTGAGACGAAGACTGAGGGTGAGACCAAGGAGGTGGCGATGGACAGATGTTAGGATTCTTAGTAAGCATTCTGTTCTGCTTACCTATGCTTTGCTGACTCATCCCTGCTTACTGCTGCTTACTCATCTGTGTTTACTCTTGCTTAGTGATTCACTTAGTGATTGCTTACTGGCTTGCTTACTGATTGATTACTCACTGCTTACCAATTGATGACAGATACTAGGAAAGAATGACTCACGCGTGAGTCATTTCTGACATTCTTGACTTGCGCTTTACAGTTTTAAAAACTACTGGTTTTCAGTTACATGCACCCCATGTTTCGTACGAATCGGATCAGCCATTGTTGAGATATTGTATAAATACTCAGCTGTACCAAGAAGTCAAGTCTTATGCTCGACTTAATCTCTTACAAGAAATAACCATCTTGTCATCACTCTAAGTGAAAGAGGCCCTTCTCATCTCTTACATCTACTCTTCCTTGAGATAATATCAAAGGATTCGAAGTCTAGTGCTTGAACTATATCAAGCAACTCTTTCACTAAGAGTCTGTAATAAGATCTGCCAGGATCTTAACAACAGAACTGGTGTGGTGGTGAAGACGGATGGAATGGAGGTGATGATGGAGGGCATGGCAATGGGAAGGGAGATGGCAGTGGGCAACACAGGGGTGATGGCAGATGGTGGGGACAGAGCGGTGGCTGGGACTAGGCCCAGAATGGTGGCAGACAAGGCAATGGATGAGGCTGAGGGCATGGTGGTGGCAGCTGAGACTGAGACGACTGGGGCTGAGGGCATGGCAGAGACAGCAGCAGCTGGCAATATTGGCAATATGGCGGACTGGGCTGAACTGATGAGTGCAGGCAAGGCTAAGATGGAGGCTGATGTGAAGTCGGTGGCTGGCACAACTGAGGCTACTGTGGTGGCAGACAAGACTGAGCTGGAGATGGGAGACATAGAGGTGACAGCTGGCAATGCTGGTGCTATGGTGGACAAGGGTGCAGTGGCTAACAAGACAAAGATGGGCACAGCAGTGAATGGAACTGGTACAACAGCAGATGCTGAGGCTGAGGCTGGGGCCACTAGGGCAGGCAGAGTGGCAATGGAGGTGGGCAAGACTGAGGTGGCGGCAATAGCGAAGGCAGGCAATGTGGTGAGATTGAGACCCAGGCAGGACAGCAGAGATGTTGAAATCCTAGGTGTGTAAAACCATCAGATACCACAAATACTTGAAATATTGTAAGACTACTTACATATTGATATGCTTGCAAAGTTTGAAGCAAATTGATGCACTAGAACATTCAGAAAAAAAGAAATTAGCATTCTGGAGTGGGGGTAGGAGTCAATGGCAAGGATTCCCATGGGTGGCCAAGATCATTGATTTTCTCTGTTTGGCAGTCACCTTGCAAAAATATTCATAGCATGACAACAATGCACTCTAAAATTATGGCTGTCTTATAGCATCATCCTAAGATATTTGTCCACCCTTCTAATCTGTCAAGACTCACTGTTGAACTATCCAGTTCAAGAGCAAGGGGTCAGTTTGAAGACGAGTTGGTAGACGTCCAAGACAGCGTGGGCAAGGAGTAGAGTCCAAAGCAGTAACAAATACCAAAGAGGTATAGTTACTGGTAGAGTCACGCAGGTATGCAGGGAAGAATCCAGAGTGGTCACAAGGGGACAGTCCTTAAAGGAGTATCCCAGGGATAGAGAGTGCCATAAACAAATGGACAGTCTGAGGACTGTCCGCTACTTTATTGAGCGCTTATATACTACAAGAGAACTGCTAAATAGGGAACAAGTTATAACCTTGTTATCAAGCACAATAAGGGATGAGTAAGAAGTCAAAGTGCACTTACTGAGCATGCTCAGTCATGCTCAGTAAGCTGCTGAGTAAGAAGGCTTCTTCTGATGAGTAAGAGCCTTCACTGTCCACGTGTTTACTGCCCTAGTACAGGTGCAAGCACCTGATTCATTTCTGTTAGTTAGTTTAGGGCCGGTCATTTGAGGACTTGTAGTCTGGTTCAGGGAATAGTGTTATCCTATAAGGCCGGCCCCTTATATAGTTCTATTAGGGTCCCTAGAGTCGACCCTAATGTTTCTATTAAGGTTCCTAGTATTGCCTTATAGTTTGTTCTATAGTTATTAGAGTTAGTCTAATAATGCATTGCAGGGTCTTTGATACTGTGTTAGTGCCTATTGTGGAGCACCTATAGTCGTCCTAAAGGGTCCCTAGGAAGGTCCTAGTACTGTCTTTTGTTGCTAAAAGGGTTGCCCTTAAGTGGGGCTTGTTGTATGTCGATTGTGCCGAGAATTGCTCGTGCAACAATGCACGCACAATATTGTGGACACCTCTACTCACCCCTTTTGCTCGTGTGAGCAGGGTGACCCCATAGAGGCTGGGTCTCCTTCTATAAGGAAGGGTCCTTCAAGGGCCCTCTCCAGAGAATGGTTCATGACATAATCTATCAAAACATTCAAAATATGTTCTCAGCTCACATAAAGCATTGCATTGGTTTAGGTGGCCAACTACCCACCCTGATACAGTAAGTTATGTTGTACAAACATTTTCAATGCACCATACTGCAAGGAGAAGTGTACTGGACTGACTTGGATAGGGTGAAGCACAGGTGTGGGTCAACCTGTGGCATATAGCTGATGGGTTTGATGCTGTGGTATCTTTGAATTCCCTAAAGAAGTTGTCCACAAATTCAGTCCAAAAGAGCATATCAGTTGGATCCAATTGTACTGGTGCCTAGGGAGACAGTGGGTCCCCATTCCATTTTGCTTCTACCAGGTTCATTTGGTTGACCACCCATTCATGTAACTTCTCTCCTTTGATGTGTGAGAGCCAAGGCTACTCATTTCATTGGAATAGTCATGGTTGGGTTGTCACTGTTAAGAAAATTCCACAAATTGAAATCTTGGATGAAATACTTTGTCTTCTTTCTGTCTCCTTTGAAGACCTCAGGAGGATCCCCTTTCAGAGATCCATTGCCTCCATGTGGGCCTGGTGCTGGTTGGGGTGCCAGGTTTGCTCCTGGTCCTATAGGAGGTACTGTGGGTGGTCCTCCTCCTGGAGGGCCTCCTCCAGGTGGGCCTCTGCCTGGGCTTGGTGGGCCTGCTGGTCCAAAGGGGACTTCTCCGCCTCCAGGGTTTATTACAATGGTAGGCCCTGTTCTTCCACCTGCTGTCTGGGTGGCAATAGTGGCTGTCTGTGTTGCTGCAATGGTAGCCATTTCAACTGATTCCTCAAGTTCTTCAACTATTCTTGGTTTGATAGGTGAGATGTGTACTGTCTGCTCCAATCTTTCAGCTAGCTCCAATACTTCTGATGCTTCTGCTTTCTGGTCTACAGTCAGAGGGTCCGATATCTCTGTTTCTGTTGTGATCTGCCTCCCTTGTCGGTTTGCCCATAATCCTTCTCGTTATTGTCACCCTTGTCCCCTCGGTTACCATTCCGTCCCTTGTTGTTGTGTTTCACTTGTTGTGTTTCACTTATTGTGTTTCACCTATTGTGTTTCACCTATTGTTGAGTTACTTTTGCTATTGGCTTACCTTTATCTATTGTTCTGCTTATCGTACTGTACAGCCTCACCACATACAGTATTTAAGTGCCTGTAGAAGCTGGGGAATGCCCCAAGCTTAGCTTTGTCCCATTTCCTGTCACATCCCTTGCCCTGTACTCTCTCTCTCAATCACAACTCTGCTTGTGCTGGCCTACACTCTGCTTGACCTAAGCACACCTCAAGGAACCCTTGTGTTCCTCTTCCTCCTCTGCCTCTCTCTCATTGCCCTCCTCTTCTGTGAAACCAGAAGATCGACTCTGTCTGCAGACTGAGTCATTGTCTGACTCAGCCTTGAGACGCTAAACCTTTGATCTGGTCTCCTTGAGCCGACCCCACTGAAACCCTTGAACCAAGTCACAGGGACTTGGCCCCACTGAACCTTGAGCTAATGCTCTTACGGCTGCGATGCCGTAACACAAGCTAAGCTTTCTTTACTCCATTCTGGAGATCAACCTCGAATTACCATCAAACCATTGGGTCCACGTCCAACCCAGACCATCCCCCGATCTCCCCGAACACATTGTAGGAACTGCCACTTGGGACAGCTTTTGTCAAGACTCACTGTTGAACTATCCAGTTCAAGAGTGAGGGATAAGCTCGAAGACGAGTCGGTAGATGTCCAAGACTGCGTGGGAAAGGAGTAGAGTCCAGAGTAGTAACAAATACCAGAGAGGTACTGTTACTGTGAGAGTAGTACAGTCACGCAGAGAAGAGGCCAGGATAGTCACAAGGGGACGGTCCTTAAAGGAGTATCCCAGGGATGGAGAGTGCCGTAAACAAATGGACAGTCTGAGGACTGTCCACTACTTTATTGAGCACTTATATACTACAAGAGAACTGCTAAATAGGGAACAAGTCATAACCTTGTTATCAAGCACAATAGGGTGATGAGTAAGAAGTCGGAGGATGCTTACTGAGCATGCTCAGTCATGCTCAGTAAGCTGCTGAGTAAGAAAGCTTCTCTTGATGAGTAAGAGCTTCCATTGTCCACGTGCTCACTGCTTTAGTGCACATGCAAGCACCTGATTCATTTCCTGTTAGTTAGTTTAGGGCCGGTCATTTGAGGACTTGTAGTTTGGTTAGGGAATAGTGTTATCTTATAAGGCCCTTATATAGTTCTATTAGGGTCCTTAGAGTCAACCCTAATACTTCTATTAAGGTCCTTAGTATTGCCTTATAGTTCGTTCTATAGTTATTAGAGTTAGTCTAATAACGCGTTGTAGGGCCTTTGATACTAGGTTAGTGCCTATTGTAGAGTTCCTAGGGTCGTTCCAAAGGGTCCTTAGGAAGGCCCTAATACTGTCTTTTGTTGCCAGAAGGGTTGTCTTTAAGTGGGGCTTGTTGTATGTCGATTGTGCCGAGAATCGCTCGCGCAACAATGCGCGCGTGATATTGTGGACACCTCTACTCACCCCTTTTGCTCGTGTGAACAGGGTGACACCATAGAGGCTGGGTTTCCTCCTATAAGGAAGGGTCCTTCAAGGGCCCTCTCCGGAGAATGGTTCATGACAGGCACCGCCCCACAAATGGTAGTAGACTACCAAAAACTTAACAACGCCATGGTCCCTGACTACCACGCCTTACCAAACATGGAAGAACAATTACACAAATTAAGGGGCAAAACCACCTTTAGCAAATTCGACGTCAGAGCTGGCTACAACAACATCTTGATCCACCCAGAAGATCGACACAAGGGTGCCTTCAAAACCTAGTTCAGCACCTTTGTCCCCATGGTAATGGGCTTTGGCTTTACCAATGCCCCGGCAGCTTTCCAACAAGAAATGAACCACACCCTCCGACCCTGGCTCCTAAAGTACCCAGAAAACCCGTGCAACTATCTAGATGACATAGCAATAGCCACGAGCTCAGGAGAAGAACACCTTCACCGACAAATCACACATGAATTCCTCGACCTCCTCAAAAGAGATTCTTATTTCTTAAAGGCATCCAAGGGCGCCTTTGAACAAGAAGAAATCGACTTCCTGGGCTTCCAAATTAATCAAGGAACCCTCAAAATTGACCCCATCAAAATGGATGGCCTCAAAAACTGGCCAAGACCCCCCAACAACCTGAGACAAGTACAACAAATCATGGGTGCCCTTAATTACCAACGACCATTTATCTGAGACTTCACAAAAATAGCTCGCCCCATTTTTTCTATGATCAAGAAGGGAACCCCCTTCCTCTAGACCCCAGAAGCGACCACAGCCTTAGAAATTTTGATATCGGCGATCTGTGATGACCCAGAACTCTACACTGCCAACCCTGACCTTCCATATGAATTAGAAACTGATGCTTTGCAGTTTGCCACTGGAGCAATCCTCTTCCAAAAGGAACAAAGAGGAAAAAGAAAAATGATCGGAAACATGTCACACGCATTCAATGAAGCAGAAAGGAACTACCCAGTTTGGGATAGGGAGTTCCTGGCCCTAATCCTCGCACTCCAACACTGGCAATACCTATTAGTCGGGACTAAACACCCCATCAAAATCTTCGCCGATCATGCCAACCTAGCTCACTATCGGCTTCCTCACAAGATCAACCAAAGAATTGCTGGATATATCTCGACACTTGCAGATTACCACTTCAAATCCATCACAAACCAGGAATTTCCAATGGAGCAGATTCTCTCTCACGACAACCAGACCACAATGACGGGTCAGAAGATAACCAAAACATCACAGCACTCCCTGACAAACTTTTTATTCGCACACTCAACACAGAAGATTTGTACGAACAAGTACTAAAAGAACAAAAGGACTGACAATCAGATCTTCTCATGTGGAAGGTCAAACACAACCTCCAAGAAGAGGAAGACGCACTGCTCAAAGATGGAAAATTAGTTGTACCATATCAAGAACCCCTGTTATGAAAACTTTTACACACATATCATGACAGTATCCTCAGAGGACACACAGGAAACACCCGAACCTTGTACTCCATCCAAGAATCCTTCTGGTGGCCCAAAATGGGTTATTTTATCCGAGACTACATTTGGGGTTGCGCCACCTGTCAGGCCAACAAGTCCTCCACGCACCCCACTTGGCCCCCAATTCACCCGATTTCCTCTAAGTTTCAGAAACCATTCCAAACCATAGCGATCAACTGGATCAGTCGATCTCCCATCATCAGAAGGGAACAATACCATCATGACCATCACTGATCACAATTCTACCAAAGCAGCAATATTCGTACCATGTCATAAGGACATGGGAACCCTAGAAATGGCCAAATTATTCTTATGACATGCCTTCCCTTGGACTGGGGTCCCTTCCAAAATCATCTCCAATCATGACTCTCATTTTACCTCTGACCTATTCAAAGAAGTCTCTAGGATCCTGGGGATTAACCAGAACCTGAGTACCGCCTATCACCCTCAAACCTGATGGACAATCTGAGAGGACCAATCAAACTTTAGAAACGTACCTCCACATCTACACAGGAGAAAAACAAGAAGAATGGGTACACTGGCTCCCCATAGCTCAGTATCACTTTAACGCTCATAAATCCACAACCACCAAACGAACCCCCTACGAATTGCTCATTGGCTTCAACCCACAAGGGCTTGGCACCCAATTAAATTCAAGGTTCCCAGGGATTCAAGAATGACTCCAAGCCCTGAAAGACATGCGGGAATCAGCTCAAGAAGCAATGAAAAAGGCACAGACTAGCTGGGTGAAAGAAACTAAGTTCAAGGGGTTCGAAGAAGGACAAAAGGTCTGGTTGGAAGGGACTAACCTAAAAACCCCCCACCAGTTTCAAAAGTTCCGCCCCAAATGGTTCGGACCCTTTGTCATCACCAAAAGAATTTCCCATGTCATCTACCAACTTCACCTCCCTCCCCAATGGAGTATCCATAATGTGTTTCATGCCTCCCTCCTATCTCCAGTCACAGAAACAGCTGAACATGGACCGAATTTCCCTGAACCACCACCTGACCTTCTCTCAGGGGAATATGAAGTTGAAAAAATCACCGCTCAACGTACCCACAGGGGTCGCCTTCAGTACAGAGTCCGATGGAAAGGGTACTCCACAGCAGAAGACACATGGGAAACCCTCTCAAACCTTAAGAATGCTCAAGACGCTATCACCATGTTTCACCTACAACAACCCACCAAACTCCGTACCATGTCCACCACTAACTCTGACCCTACAGAACCCTATCACTCAGACGAAAGCCTAGACAACCTGGAACATCAGTTCCAAGGACTTACGATACAACAACATACCTTACTCCCCCGAGTCAATTCACGTAACCCTCCCTTCCTACTCAGTCAATGACCCCACTATCCCCGACCATGGGCACACTATTTTTAATATAGCCGCCAGGGAACAACATTTTTTCCAGAATTCTCTCCCCTGGTGACTTCCACGGCTTTCAACTTCTTATGATGGACCCCCGTTTTTCGGAGTTTCATCTGCCCATACAAAGGGCAGTACTTACAGACTTAACATGGAATCACATTATATGATCAATACCCATAAATACCCCCACTCCTTCTGAGTGGTCAGCCTGGCACCACGAACACTCCACTTCAACCTACAATACTCCCATGTCCTCTCCTGCTCCCACTTCATCCCCCTTACCTGTCCTTACTCCTTCCCCCACCATTAAACAAGAACCCCTCTCACCCGAAGTCATACAACATATCATCGACCAACGCACCTTCATCGTCCCAGACGAAGCCGAACTTCAGGACCTCACTGCCACCCTCAACCCACTCGCCATTCGCAAGGAAACCCCTTCACCTACCCCAACTGAGGCAGACCCCACTCACCCTGGACCCCCCTGGTTTGTTTACGAACCATACACGCACATTCCCCCCTTTTACATTAATATTCATGGACAGAAACATCTATTACCATACTTACAAGTCGCTTGATACAATGACGAACCTATGATCCTAGGAACTATGGGTCAAGGAGAACCCACTTATGGAGAGAAACTCATTGCTCGACCTGTTGTCTCTGCCCCCCACCCTTCTGTCACCACCTCTGACCTCCACCTCCTAGTCGAGGATCATCCTTTCCACTTTGATGTTGCTCAGGTGCTTGAAAATCTCCATGACCCTGGTGCTCTCGCCGACGTCTACCGTCTCCGTATCAGTTCATTTCAACTGAAAGTTTTAGAGGGCAAGCGCATCTCCATCCAAGGAGCCCTGAACGTCCTTCAAGGGCAACTCGCTGACTGACTCCATGAAATCCAGTCTCACACTAAAGAAACCACCACCATCCGTAGCCGCCTTTGAGCCAACAACACTTCTGTTCGAGTTCGTCATCAACTCAATAACTTAATGACTGATGGAGGCCTCACCCATGAAGCTGGACCATATTACTCACTAGCAGGGAGCTACAACAGAATTGAAGAGTCAAAAGAACTGCCTACTGCTCCAGCGCTCCCCCGTCCTCCTCTCTCTCTGACTCCCCCCCTTGAGTACCTCCCTCGCATTATCGACCAGTCTCAGAACGACGCCCCCATGGGGTCACCCTCCCACTTCCCTCAAATGTTCTCTGATGATGCTAGCACCCCCAACACCCCTCTCACCCCTGTACGAATGACTAAGGCGCAGCATCACCAGCTTCAGAAGCGACAACACATTTGCAAACACTGCAATACTAAGGGGCACTGGAACAAGGACTGTAACAGACCTCACACCAGCTGTAACGGTCAAGTGGACTGTATCCTCAGGAGGACTCACCGAAGCTACAGAGGCTTCTGTCCCAGAGCAACAGGGCCCCAGAGCGCGTGGCCAGAAGTCGAAGGCGATGAACTCCGTGAGTCAGGCCCTGAGACCAATTAGTTCAGGAAAACTAAGTGTGAAGGGGGCATGATGTTGTGATCTACCTCCCTTGTCGGTTCGCCCATAATCCTTCTCAGTTATTGTCACCCTTGTCCCCTCGGTTACCATTCCGTCCCTTGTTGTGTTTCACTTGTTGTGTTTCACTTATTGTGTTTCACCTATTGTGTTTCACCTATTGTCGAGTTACTTTTGCTATTGGCTTACCTTTATCTATTGTTCTGCTTATGGTACTGTACAGCCTTGCCACATACAGTATTTAAGTGCCTGTAGAAGCTGGGGAATGCCCCAAGCTTAGCTTTGTCCCATTTCCTGTCACATCCCTTTCCCTGTACTCTCTCTCTCAATCACAACTCTGCTTGTGCTGGCCTACACTCTGCTTGACCTAAGCACACCTCAAGGAACCCTTGTGTTCCTCTTCCTCCTCTGCCTCTCTCTCATCACCCTCCTCTTCTCTGAAACCAGAAGATCGACTCTGTCTGCAGACTGAGTCATTGTCTGACTCAGCCTTGAGATGCTAAACCTTTGATCTGGTCTCCTTGAGCCGGCCCCACTGAAACCCTTGAACCAAGTCACAGGGACTTGGCCCCACTGAACCTTGAGCTAACGCTCTTACGGCCACAATGCCGTAACAGTTTCTCCACTTGATGACTTTTGTATTGGTGGAGCTGGGTCATCTACTACTGGGTCTCTTGCTTCCCAATGAGTAGTATAAGGGTCTGTCTTGGTTCCTAAACCTAGACTCTCATATTCTTCAATATCTTCATCCTCTACAGCATAGGGACATCCTTTGTGGTAGTCAACAAAGTACCACTGATTGTTGATATATTCACAAGGAGTGAGGCTTCCTTTATATCAGACCTTGTATCACTTAGGTCCTTCATG
The DNA here is from genome assembly GCA_025769875.1 of Russula earlei. NCBI lineage: Eukaryota > Fungi > Basidiomycota > Agaricomycetes > Russulales > Russulaceae > Russula > Russula earlei. Next base: position 52,140 of record JAGFNK010000263.1, on the reverse strand, counting down.
GTCTGCCAAACACCAGATGGCAGTTCCTTTGATTCCTGAGGGAAGATTGTTGCTTTCCCTGGCTTTAAACCACACAGAGATGGTTCCTTTTGTGGAGTGCTGATTGTACTTTACACATATGCTATGTTCTCCTTTGATCTCCAGTTTGTCTGCTTGCCACTGCCTTTCCTAGGGAGTAGGGACTTGTGTGCCCACTTACCACTGTCTATGACAATGACAATAGTGGTCTTTACAGAAGTATGCATGTGTCCAACCATGCTGCTTGTTGAGAATCATGTAGAACAACTTCTTCTTGTTGTGGAGAGGTCTGTATAGATTCTCTCCCTTGACTACTTCAGCATAGGTAGCTGACCATATGATGACTGGATCCTAGTCCTAAGGCTTCCTGCCTAATTCTGGTTCCCTTTCACAGTGATGTCTGTGATAACAGCTTGACTTATGTTAAGGCTCCAAAGTGCCTTAAATAAGATCAATGGTCGCATCTTTAAATGGGTCCTACCAATGCAGATATGCTTGAGTCAAGCAAGCAGTACTTGTGGAGGGGAAGGAGTGTTAAGTCCTTCTAGAGTATGACAACAAGATGAGAGGGGCTCTGCAAACAGGGTAGGAGTCAACTGTTTGAGATTGGCAAACTAAGTCAAGCTTAAGGCTCAACTGCTATGAACTGGGGGCTTTATATAGCCCTCAGGGATAAGGTTCTTGCTACAGTAAGTACTGGTTGGTGCTATAGTAGCAAAGGTGGCTCATAGAAGCAATAGTTGCTTCTATGTAAACCATCTCAGTGCTGGAAGCATTAAGTGCTTCCATAGTAGCAATCTCAGTGTCATAAGTACTTTCCCAATTGGGGAAACAATGTACATAGCAGTATAGGAACATCTGGAACAGAAGAAACACAATTCATTCCTTCTTTAACATATCTTCAGAAAGATACAATCAATGCATTCTAAACACAATATTAAGGAACATAAATGGTCAAGATCTGATGCATGCATGATGCAAATGATGCAGTCCATAGTTCAGGTGTTCCAGCATCTTCTGGACCCCAAACCACTTGGTAACATGGTGGATATGGCTGAGAGACTGCCATGTGATGCCATGGTCATTCTGTTTTACAAACCAAGGCCAGGTCTTGGCCGAAGATTGTCCTATTTCACTCAAGAAAGACCTCTCTCACTTTGCATTGCCGACTCCCTTCCATTTTCTGGGCTATCCCCCCTGCGGTACAAGATATCGCTATTGCAAAGGCACTATAACACGACCAGGCACCCGTTTCCTAATCGGGTAATCATCGCGTGGCAGCCACATGGCCACCCAGCCACCAAGGACCCGAAACAGCGGCACAAACTCTTAGAAACTGTTGCATAAATCATCTGACGTCATCAAGGCTCCAATGACATCATAGCTGACTGAGCGACTCCACAATGACCTCATAGGCTCACTAAGCGCTCCACAGTGACATCATAATGATGTCACCGCTCCACAATGATCAGTAATGCGCTCAGTAAGCCTGAAGCTTGACACAAGCGAGTTTATGCCTCTGTAGTCCTATTGGATGGTACCAAAGAGTCTAGAATAGTCCTAGTTCTTTGTAATCGACCTTGTACACTGTATATAAGCCCCAATGAAACATGGCAGTCGTCAGACTGTCCATTTGTGATACTCTCATCTTCCTGGGTACTCCCCTGCGACCGCTCAGTCTAAAGTCCTCCCTCGTCTTCAAGGTACTCTTCAATGACCGCCTTGTTTAAAGCCCCTCGCTGCACTGGCCTCTACTCTTCGCCTCTGCCTCCTGCAACACGTACCAGTCCCCATCTGGTATCTTCTAGTCGTTTGGCTCGTCCTCCTGTTCAACGCCATTTACGCCGCGTACCATCTGTTCCGACCCTTGCCCACCTGCTCCTGAGTCCTTAGTGATCAGCAGTACGTGTCTTGACATTCTGAGTGATGCCACACAATTTCAAGATAATGCCCTGTGGTTCAGAGTGATCTTAGACATTGCCAGGACAGTGGTGGACATGGCTGAGACACTGCCATTCAATGCCATACAATTTCAAGATAATGTGTTACACCATTTTTCTTTTACGTTTACTTCTTACCTCTTGCTATGGACTGCTTGCTTGCGTACGTCCCTTTACTTACTGGTCTTGTGATCTCTTACATCTCGTGATCCCTTCTGTGTTATCATGTGATCCATACATGTCCAGGTAACACTGGATTGCTGTTACTTTCCCTTTGTTTGGTTCTCTTCCCATTTATATTCACTTCTTGGTTTTGACTGTGCAATGCTGCGCACCTACTGTGCAGCACAGTTACTTGGTTCTGACTCATTTGTGGCCTCATTCCTATGACTCCTACTTATTATGACTCCTACTATACTAGTAGCACAGTCAAAGCGCAGCTATTGCTGCGCTTCTCCTGTATATATAAGCTCAGTACTTTGTGACCAAAGCCCTAAGCTTGGTCTCTTGTAGAATCCAACCTACTCTTGTCCAAACATATTCTCCTGCAACCCACTTCACTCTCACAAACTTAAACCACAACCACCTCTCCATTTCATCAACTCTCAACACACCATCTACCATCTACTCTTCGCCTTTCCCTTCCTTCCCTAAGAGTCTCTCTTCACTCTCCTGAGAAGAGCTCTCCTCCTTTAAGACCTACCTTCCTCTACTCTCTCTGCATTGTTCAAGGTCCCCAACGGACTTGAACGCATATAGCTAGTGGAACCAGCCCTAGTCTATCCCATTATAAACTTACCCTAGCTTCTCAACAGACCGAGTCGTACTAGGAAGGGTCTATTGGCCATAACCTGTTTAGCATAAAACACTTTGACCGCTGCAGGGAACCTTACTCATTATACATGGGAACCAGCCCATTTCTTGAACACCTCTCTATCATCAACTTGTTTTCTGCTTGTGAACTGACACGGCTAGTTACCGTGACATCAGACCAAGCTTAACGTTTCACCACGGCTTCTACCTCGAATACTCTTGCTATCCCTGAACCTTCTATCGAACCAGCTTCCTCATCTAGCCCTCTTCAACACCGAACCGTCACTCAATGTAATCAAGACAACCTACCTGAACGTATCACTGGTAAAGCCTTTTGGCACCCCACTGAACCCGAAGTAGGATACTACCTCCTCATTGAAGACCTTTATCACCCTATCAAATTTATCAACGGACGTTGGTATAAACTTGATAGACAAGAAGTCAGACTTAACCTTGAATATGCCACTCACGAAGGCCTTGTTCTTAATAACAAAGAACACAGTTTAGGAACTTGGGATCAATCACACCCCCAGTACCAACTCTTTCAATACCAACCTTCACCTTCTCTTGGAAGACATCATTTATCTTCGGCAGAAGAATCTGAACGACCTTCCTCTCGACCTCCAACCAGACAACCTTCACCTAGGTTATCTCCTATACATCTAGCAGTAGAAGCCGCGCCAGCACCCGAACCACTTCCTGTACCACAAAGGATCTTTGGTATCACTCACATACCCACTCCTAGACCTCCTACCCCTCCTACTCCACCTTCACCTCCTACTCCACCTTCACCTCCTACTCCACCTTCACCTCCTACTCCACCTTCACCTCCTACTCCACCTTCACCTCCTACTCCACCTTCACCTCCTACTCCACCTTCACCTCCTACTCCACCTTCACCTCCTACTCCACCTTCACCTCCTACTCCACCTTCACCTCCTACTCCACCTTCTCCAGCTATGGCTGCCATAGTCCCAATCCCTTCTAACAGAGCGGTTAGGGGAAACCCACCATCTATCTTTGATGGAGACTGCTCCCAATCCTCCAAATTCATAAGAGAGTTTTCCATCTTTCGCAATATGAATGACGAAAACTCCCTCTTCAATAACCCTTATAGACGAGTTAATGCTTGTCTATCCTTCATAAGGGGCCCTAATGTGGACCATTGGGTTGACACTCAACTGGAAGCAATCAATAATAGTGTCAACACTCTTGGAGTACTCAGGACCAATGAAGCTCTATGGAACAACTTTAAAACTGCGTTTAATAATGCCTTCACCGACACTAATAAAAGGCAAGACGCGTTCAATAAACTAGCTGTTCTAAGGCAACAAGGACCTGACCTGGACTCTTATATTGCCACCTTTACCAACCTTGCCAATGACGCAGGATATGATCTAAATGCAAACGGAACTCTAGACTATTTTGCTAGAGGTCTTAGTAGGCCACTCCTTAACAACGTCTTAACAAGGGAAACCCTACCTACCAATTTTATGGAATGGACCGAAGCTGCTAGAAAGGAACACAACAAATATGCCATAAGGCAAAGCTATATGGGAGATATATGCAATATTGCGCATAATCCCCAACGATTCCTTAACTTCCGTCCTACCAACACTACATTCCGCCCTCCTTCTGGACCGCCTCCTAGGGTTAATCCTACTTTCGTACCAAGGAACCCTACTGGTCAATTTATTCCTAGGAGCAACAATCAAGTTGTTCCAATGGACATTGATCGTGCTAGAGCGGCCACTACGGAACAAGAGAAGAAACAACACCAAGTTGAAGGTCGTTGCTTCTTTTGCTCTAAACAAGGACATGTTGCACGCAATTGTCCTAACAAATCGACCACCTTCAAATCAGTTCCTATGAAAACACGTTTGGTTGAAGTTATAGAACCAGATGAATACCAGGAACTGTATTACCCTGAAGAACAGGTTGACACCCATGTTGTCACGGTAACTAGCCGTGTCAGTTCACAAGCGGAAAACAAGTTGATGATCACAAGGTGTTCAAGAAACGGGCTGGTTCCTGTGTATAATGAGTAAGGATCCCTGCAGCGGTCGAAGTGTTTTATGCTAAGCAGGTTATGGCCAATAGACCCTTCCTAGTACGACTCGGTTCGTTGAGAAGCTAGGGTAAGTTTATAATGGGATAGACTAGGGCTTGTTCCACTAGCTATATGCGTTCAAGTCCGTCGGGGACTTTGAACAACACAGAGAGAGTAGAGGAAGGTAGGTCTTTAAAGGAGGAGAGCTCTTCTCAGGGGAGTGAAGAGAGACTCTTAGGGAAGGAAGGGAAAGGCAAAGAGTAGATGGTGGATGGTGTGTTGAGAGTTGATGAAATGGAGAGGTGGTTGTGGGTTAAGTTTGTGAGAGTGAAGTGGGTTGCAGGAGAATATGTTTGGACAAGAGTAGGTTGGATTCTACAAGAGACCAAGCTTAGGGCTTTGGTCACAAAGTACTGAGCTTATATATACAGGAGAAGCGCAGCAATAGCTGCGCTTTGACTGTGCTACTAGTATAGTAGGAGTCATAATAAGTAGGAGTCATAGGAATGAGGCCACAAATGAGTCAGAACCAAGTAACTGTGCTGCACAGTAGGTGCGCAGCATTGCACAGTCAAAACTAAGAAGTGAATATAAATGGAAAGAGAACCAAACAAAGGGAAAGTAACAGCAATCCAGTGTTACCTGGACGTGTATGGATCACATGATAACACAGAAGGGATCACAAGACGTAAGAGATCACAAGACCAGTAAGTAAAGGGATGTACACAAGCAAGCAGTCCATAGCAAGAGGTAAGAAGTAGACGTAAAAGGAAAATGGTGTAACACATGTTCATTTAGCTCAAACTGACGAACAACCAACCGAATATTATCAGGAAAATCCTCCTGATGATCAACCAGTCCAACAACCTACTCAACAGGAGACACAAACTTATAATGAAGGACCATCTCCTGAGGAAGTTGCGGCTATAATGTCTGGATATTCTGAAGAACAATGTTGCTCATGGGCTACTGCCATGGTCAATAATGGCATGGATTTTCCCCCAGCTTGAATTACCCGGCCTGAATTCGAGCTGTCTTCCTTAGTGATGTATTTGTAGCAAGACTCAATTCAATCAAAGTTCCTGTTCAAATACACACTAGTGGACGAAGGGCCGATCTTGTCGCTCTACTTGATAGCAGAGCAACCGACAATTTCATCCACAAGAATATCATCACTCGCTATAAACTCCCAGTTTCCACTCTACAAAAGCCAAAAGTCATGCGCAATGTAGATGGAACTCACAACAAAGCCGGAACTGTCACTGAAGCAGTCAACCTTTACATTTGATTTAAAGGACAAGAACATCGAATGCGCTTCTATATTGCTGAAATCTCAACCGATGACATGCTTCTTGGCTTCCCATTCCTTCGTGCTACCAACCCTGCTGTTGATTGGACCAAAGGAACCCTTGAGGATACTGTCGTAGCCTCCACTTGGGACGCCGACAAATGGATCAAGTGGCTTCCTATACCCCCACGCTTTGATCCTACTCCAATCAGAGTAGCAAAAATTAGCACTTCTACCCAACTAGCTGCGCAAGCAGCTGATCAAGACAAGAAGGACTGGAAGGATTTAGTTCCTCCCAACTATCATCGCTTTTAAAGGCTCTTTTCTGAAGAAGCCTCTCATTGCTTTCCTACTTCCAAACCTTGGGATCATGCCATAGACCTAATCCCTGATGCTCCATCTACGCTCAATTGCAAGATTTACCCCCTTGCACCAGTGGAACAACAGGCCCAAGATGAATTCCTAAAGGAACATTTGGAGAAAGGATATATATGTCCTTCAAAGTCACCATATGCCTCTCCTTGCTTCTTTGTAGGCAAGAAAGATGGTAAACGATGCTACGTCCAAGAGTATAGATGTCTTAATGCAATCACTGTTGAAAACAAAACCCCCCTTCCTCTCATTCCCAAAATCATCACTCGCTTAGGAAGTAAACAATACTTCACTAAGTTTGATGTACAATGGGGTTATAACAACATATGCATCAAAGATGGTGATCAATGGAAAGCAGCATTCAAAACAAACAAGGGCTTATTTGAACCTATGGTGATGACCTTTGGTCTCACTAACGCCCCTGCCACCTTCCAATCTATGGTCAATGATATCTTTAGAGAAGAACTCAATCATCATGATATGGAGTTCCACATCTACATGGACAATGGCATCATTGCTACACAAGCATCTAAAGGATGGGAGTATCACAAAGATCTCGTTACTTGCATCTTTAAGAAGCTTCAAGATAATGAACTCTTCCTTAAACCTGAGAAATGTCAATTCCACAAGGAAGAAATTGACTATCTTGGCATCATTATTGGCAAAGGAATGATCAAGATGGACCCAATCAAAGTCAAAGGAATTTGTGATTGGAAAGCCCCTACCAATCTACATGAGCTATGCTCTTTCCTTGGATTTGGGAATTACTATCACAACTTCATTCCAAAATATTCGGATATCGTTCAACCTCTAGTCTGGCTCACAAAGAAGAGCAAACCCTGGGTCTGGGATAATTACACAGAATCTTTGTTCAATATTCTCAAGAATATCTTCACCCATTACCCTGTTCTTTGCAACCCAGACTTCAACAAACCTTTCATTGTGGATGCTGATGCCTCTTCTTTCGCTCTGGGAGCCACCATATCTCAGCAATTTGAAGATGGTATCCATCCTCTGGTATATTTTTCAAGATCCCTACTACCAGCAGAAAGGAACTATGATATCCATGACAGAGAACTACTTGCTATAGTATCTGTCCTTAAAGAATATCGACACTGGCTACTTGGGGCACGTCATGAAGTAACTATTCGCACAGATCATGCCAATCTGGCCTACTTCTGCAAACCCCAGGACCTTTCACCACGTCAAGCAAGGTGGATGGCCCTTCTCCAGGAATACAACTTCAAGTTGACGACTATCCCTGGAAAGTCTAACACTGTTGCCGACATTCTATCACGATGACCTGATCACAAAGGAGAAAACATCCATAACAAAGCTATCACGCTCCTACCTGATCATGTCTTCAATGAGCACTTACAGATGGCAAACGTCCTTGAAGCTCGTGCTCCTACCCTTAACCGTACCTTTGGCAATAACCAGGAAGCTTTTGCACACAAAGCTTACTCACACAAGTCACTCCCCTTACGTACTTACCTACCTGATGACCCCGTTTTACGACGGGAAGTCTTGAAGGAAGTCCATGATTCCCCAGTGGGAGGACACCCTGGCATCACTAACACCTGGGATCTTATAAGAAGGAAATACGAAGGACCCAGACTCCGTCTATTTGTGGAAGAATACGTCAAGGGATGCGCTAAGTGTCAAGAATCTAAAGCCATCACCACCCTGAAACATGCGCCACTCCAACCATTTGATACAAATGTGTCAGCCGGCCCCTTCCAATATATTTCAATGGACCTTATCACGGATCTTCCAAAGTCCGGATCATATGATTCCATTCTTACTATCGTCGATCAAGGCTGCTCAAAGGCCACAAAGTTTATCCCCTGCAATAAAACCATAGATGGTCTGGGCGTTGCCATCAAGTACCTGGCTAATCTATTTCCATGGTTCAGAATTCCCAAGAGAATCATCTCTGACAGGGACCCCCATTTCAAAGGAAACTTTGCCAGGGCCATCTGTAAAGCCACAGGGATCAAACAAAATTTGAGCACCCCCTTTCACCCATGCATGGATGGACAAACCGAGCGGATGAACCTCTGGATAGAGACTTATCTGAGGGAATTCGTAAATGAACGGCAAAATGATTGGCACACACTACTTCCTATTGCTGAGTTTGCTCACAATACTTGGCGACATGAAGGCACCAGGCACACACCACACAAACTTCTTCTTGGTTTCAACCCAACTGCCAAATGGACAACAATGGATATATCTGTTCCAGAGGCTGAAACACGTCTCAAAATCATGGAACAGGTACAATCCAGGGCACAGGAGGAACTTCTGAAATGTATCAAACCATCAGAAGAACCAAGGAAGCTCAAAGAAGGACAACTCATGTGGCTGGATGGACGTAATCTGGTGGTCAAGGCCCCATCAAAGAAGCTTGCCCCTTAGTGTTATGGACCATTTGAGGTGATACAACAAATCACACCAGTGGCATATCGCATCAAATTGCCCCCATCAATGAAAATCCACAATGTGTTTCATGTGGATCTTCTCATGCCATTCACTGAAACAGGGGCATACGGCAAAGCTTTTACCTGACCACCACCTGACATTGTACAAGGAGAAGAAGAATATGAAATTGCTGCTATCATCGGAGACAGGAAGTACCGAGGCAGGACACAATACCTTGTTCATTGGGAAGGATACCTGGTTTTGGAGCGCTCATGGGTCAATTCTGCTGACCTTCTGTCAAGACACGTACTACTGATCACTAAGGACTCAGGAGCAGGTGGGCAAGGGTCAGAACAGATGGTATGCCGTGAAGGCGGCGTTGAACAGGAGGACGAGCCAAACGACGAGGAGGTACCAGATGGGGACTGGTAGGTGTTGCAGGAGACAAAGGCGAAGACTAGAGGCCAGTGTAGTGAGGGGGCTTTAAACAAGGCGGTCGTTGAAGAGTACCTTGAAGACGAGAGTAGGCTTTAAACTGAGCAGTCACGAGGGAGTACCCAGGAGGATGAGAGTATCACAAATGGACAGTCTGACGACTGCCATGCTTCATTGGGGCTTATATACAGTGTACAGGGTCGATTACAAAGAACTGGGACTATTCTAGACTCTTTGGTACCATCCAATAGGACTACAGAGGCATAAACTTGCTTGTGTCAAGTTTCAGGCTTACTGAGCACATTACTGATCATTGTGGAGCAATGACATCATTATGATGTCACTGTGGAGCGCTTAGTGAGCCTATGAGGTCACTGTGGAGTCGCTCAGTCAGCCATGATGTCATTGGAGCCTTGATGACTGTCAGATGATTTATGCAACAGTTTCTAAGAGTTTGTGCTGCTGTTTCGGGTCCTTGGTGGCTGGGTGGCCATGTGGCTGCCACGCGATGATTACCCGATTAGGAAACGGGTGCCTGGTCGTGTTATAGTGCCTTTGCAATAGCGATATCTTGTACCGCAGGAGGGATAGCCCAGAAAATGGAAGGGAGTCGGTAATGCAAAGTGAGAGAGGTCTCTCTTGAGTGAAATAGGACAATCTACTGGCCAGGACCTGGCCTTGGTTCGTAACATTCATCCCCTCTTTATAGACTTGTTGCTCCTGCAACGGTAGGAACTTGTTTCTTTGGAAGGTGGAGTAGTTTGCATATGAGAAGTCGAAGTCTGTTCGTTTGTGGGGAATTCTTTCTTGTTCTATGGATTGCTTTGGGGATAGCTGTAGTCGATTGAGTGCATGTGATTGCAGGGGTTCTCTGAAAAGTTCGTTGGTAACAAGGATAAAGATAGTCATCGACAGAGGTCATGATGAGAGTTGTTGGTTTAGGGGTCACTCCTGGTGGGAATCGTTTTAAGCGCCTTCGGATATTTCCGATGGAAGTCTTTAACAAGTAATTGCGCTTTTGATAGGTTAGATGCTGGTTCCCAAGTGTTTTCTGCGGCAGTGTAACCTTTCCATTTAACTAGGTATTGGATCCCTTTGCAGGTTTGGGGAGAGCCGAGAGTTTAAGATCTGTTCTACTTCATATTGTTCTTCTCCTTCAACTAGTATCGGTGGCGGGTTTGAGAAGTTAGGACCGTGGGCAGTGGTTTCTTTGTAAGGTTTAATCAGGGAATGGTGAAAGACTGGGTGTATCTTCCAGGACTTTGGTAGCTCGAGGCGAACATTTACTGGATAGGCAGTGATGACTTTGAATGGTCCATAGCGTCGAGGGGCTAGTTTTGCTTTTGGGTGAGTGGTTCGTAGATTTGTGGCTTCCAACCATACTTGATCCCCTTCTTTAAAACGAAATGTGGAGGTTTGGGGTCCTGATTGCTTCATGATCTCAGCTGCTCGGTTCAGGGAGGCAGCTACTTCTTCTCTGAGTTGGTCTAGTCTTGTTAGTCTTTCTTGGATTGAAGGGAACTTTGATGCAAAAGCAAGGGGTGGAGCAAATGTTGGGTTAAAGCCATACCAGACCTCGAAAGGGGGTTTGTTTGTAGCACTGTGTTGTCTGGCATTATGTGCAAACTCCATAAAGGGAATTAGTTCTGCCCAATTGTCCGCTTGGTGGTTGCAAAATATTCGTAGGTATTGTTCTAGTTCTTGGTTAACTCGTTCTGTTTCTCCATCTGTTTGAGGGTGATATGCCGTGCTCAATGATACCTTGACATTTAATTTCTTCCATAGTTCTTGAGTGACTTTTGCTGCGAATTGAGGGCCTCTGTCTGATATTATTTGTGTTGGGAGGCCTACTCTTCTCCAGACATTGTTCATGATTAGTGTTGCTGTTTCATCCGCTGTGATTGTCTTGTGGCAGGGGGTAATGATTATTGCTTTGCTGAACCGATCTACCACGACTAGGAGGCTGTCAAAGCCTTGTGAAATTGGTAGGTCCGTGATAAAGTCCATGGTAATGCTCTTCCATACTTCTCCAGCTGGTGTAATTGGTATGAGGGGTGTTTCTGTCTTTGGGCGGTTTTTTGTGCTTTGGCAAATTGCACAACCATCTACATAACCTTTGACATAGGTTAGCATTCCTGGCCACCAATAGTTTCGGCTGATTAGTTCGTAAGTTTTCCATTGGCCAGGATGTCCTGTGGCGAGGGAGTCATGATGTAGTTTCAGAATTTTCTTTCGTAGGGTGTTGTTGTTTGGGATGTAGACTTTTCCTTTGAATAATATTAGTCCATCTTCGAGGTTCCAGTCTTGTAAGCCTTTGGATAATCGTCTTGGTCCATTCTTTATAATGATTGCTAACGTGTTAGACACTTCTGGGTCGTATTCTTTGCTAGATCGCAGTTGTTGTCGAAGTTCTTGGTCACCGATCGGTTCTGTGGCAGAGGTGCGTGTTGCTCTAAGTTTAAAATATTTGTCATCTAGGAGCACCTTTCCATCATTTTCATTTTGTATCCCCTCTTTAAAGTCTGGCCGCCTGGACAGACCGTCTGCTTTGTTCATGGTTCCTGGGTGATGGGTGATGGCAAAGTCAAAGTTGCTGAGAAGGAGCGCCCATCGGGCTTGTCGTCGTGTGAGTTTTTGTTTTGTCATGAAGTATGTCAAATTATTGTGGTCTGTCCATAGGTCAATGGGGTGTGCAGCACCTTCAAGGTAGTGTCGGAAGTGCCAGAGGGATGAGACGATGGCAAGGAGTTCTTTATCATAGATCATGTAATTTCGTTGTGCAGGGTCTAAGGATTTTGAAAAATAGGCTACTGGGTGGTATCTGTTAAATTCATCAGGTTGTTCTAAGATTGCGCCGACTGCAAAGTCACTTGCATCGCAGATGAGTCGAAAGGGTTTTGTATGATCAGGTAACATGAGGACTGGGGCTGTTGTGAACGCTTGAATTAATTTTCTGAATGCTTGTTCTTCATTGTCTTCCCATTTAAAGGGGTGTTTTTTCTTTGTTAGATTAAACAAGGGTCGTGCCATTCGTGAGTATTGGTGGATAAATCGTCGATAGAAGTTGCAAAACCCTAGAAATGCTTGTACTTCTGTAACATTGGTCGGAGTAGGCCATTTTGTAATGCCTATTAACTTGTCTTGGTCCATGGATATTCGTCCTTGGGAGATATTGATGCCTAAGTAACTAATAGAGGTTTGTCGAAAAGCACATTTCTCTGGTTTCAAGTATAAGTTGTGGTCTTGGAGTGTCTTTAGGACCTTATGCGTCCAATCATCTAGTTCATTCAAGGTTTGCGCCATGATTAGTATATCATCTAGGTAAACGACCACTTGTTCTGTGGCAATGTATTTTGCTAGGATGGTGTTCATAAAGCATTGGAAAGTGGCTGGGGCATTGCAGAGACCAAATGTCATTATTAAAGGTTCGAAGAGTCCTAATGGTGTCTTGAATGCCGCGAGGTGTTCATCACCTTCTCTTAGACGGATGTTATTGTATCCCCATCGTACGTCAAACTTGGTAAAGTATTGGGCTCCTTGGAGTTTGTCAATTAATTCAGGAATCAAAGGTAGTGGGTAGGCGTCTTTAATCGTTGCTGTGTTCAGGGCTCGGTAGTCTTGTACTGGTCGTAGACTTCCACCTTTCTTTTCTACAAAGAAGAATGGACTGGCAATAGCTGCTTTTGATGGTCGGATAGTGCCTCTTTTCAAGTGTTCATTTAGGTATTCTTTTAGGGCTTGTAGTGCTTTAGGAGTAAGTCGATAGATACCAGAATCGCGTTGGGCAATCCCTGGTTTCAGATTGATTGCATGGTCCCATGGTTGGTGAGCAGGAAGGCGTTGGGAAGCTTGTTCATCGAAAACCTTTCGCCATTTCAAGAATTGGGCAGGGATAAGTTCGTCCAATGTCTTAGGGGGTGTTTCTGCATTGGCTAGCTTGGTAGCTGTGGTTGATTTGGTCCTTATGCTGATTATTATTGGGCTAAACGCATCGTGGATTTGTTCGTCAACACATGGGTTCAATGGTCCTTCAGTATCTGGGAAGATTAGTGCAGCAACGTCCGTAAACTCGGGTTCTTCTTCTTCAGGGAAAGTAAGCGCTTGTATTTGGTAATTCTGTGTTCCAGATGCAGATGCAATGGTTATGCTTGGGTGTGTGGTAAGGCAAGTTCGGGGGCAGTTCCTCAGTGTGATTGTATCATTTGCCCAATCAATATCTGGGTTGTGGTGTCATAGCCAATCTGTTCCTAAGATAATGTCATGATCTCCAATGTTAGTGACAAGGAATTCTGCTTGTTTGTCATGAGTGGCGCCTGTGTGTGCTTGAATGCAAAGTCTTTGGATGGTGCTAAAACGTATAAGTCCATTGGCATTTTGTGTTCCGTCTACATTTTGTGCTGGCAAGGGTTTGGTCATAGTTCGAAGGTGCAGGTGGTGTCTTTGTGCAAATCGTTCATGGATTATCATTGTCATGAACCATTCCCCGGAGAGGGCCCTTGAAGGACCCTTCCTTATAGGAGGAAACCCAGCCCCTATGGTGTCACCCTGTTCACACGAGCAAAAGGGGTGAGTAGAGGTGTCCACAATATCGCGCGCGCATTGTTGCGTGAGCGATTCTCGGCACAATCGACATACAGCAAGCCCCACTTAAAGGCAACCCTTCTAGCAGCAAAAGACAGTATTAGGGCCTTCCTAAGGACCCTTTGGAATGACCCTAGGAACTCTACAATAGGTACTAACCTAGTATCAAAGGCCCTACAACGCGTTATTAGATCAACTCTAATAACTATAGAACGAACTATAAGGCAACACTAAGGACCTTAATAGAAGTATTAGGGTCGACTCTAAGGACCCTAATAGAACTATATAAGGGCCTTATAAGATAACACTATTCCCTAACCAAACTACAAGTCCTCAAATGACCGGCCCTAAACTAACTAACAGGAAATGAATCAGGTGCTTGCACGTGCAACTAAAGCAGTGAACACGTGGACAATAGAAGCTCTTACTCATCAAGAGAAGCTTCTTACTCAGCAGCTTACTGAGCATGACTGAGCATGCTCCGTAAGCGTCCTCCGACTTCTTACTCATCACTCTATTGTGCTTGATAACAAGGTTATGACTTGTTCCCTATTTAGCAGTTCTCTTGTAGTATATAAGCGCTCAATAAAGTAGCGGACAGTCCTCAGACTGTCCATTTGTTTACGGCACTCTCCATTCCTGGGATACTCCTTTAAGGACCATCCCCTTGTGACTATCCTGGCCTCTTCCCTGCGTGATTGTTCTACTCTCACAGTGACAATACCTCTCTGGTATTTGTTGCTCCTCTGGACTCTACTCCTTGCCCACGCGGTCTTGGACGTCTATCGACTCGTCTTCGAGCTTATCCCTCGCTCTTGAACTGGATAGTTCAACAGTGAGTCTTGACAATCATTCCTTCTGCTCCACTGTCGAGCAGGGCTCTTGCACCGATTTCTTTGCCACTTGTCTTCCCTACTAAGGTAACTTTCAAGGCAATGGAAGGGGAGCAAATATTCTTGGTAAAAACTTTGGGGTAATTGATTTCTCTTTGTATCGTACTGATTTGGATCGCGTCCCTCCTCGGTGCAGAAGGGGGTCCAATTAAAAATCCATAGGAGCAGATCTTGGGTGGAGGATCGAGTCTGCAAGTGTCTCTCTCCAAGTCGTTAGTGAAGCAACAGGAACGGGTTCTTCTTGCGCAGGTTCGATGTTTTCATCTTGGATGGTTGTAGCTCTGACTGTTTGGGGGCGAGATCCTTGTCGTTGGCGTCCTTGAGCTGCTTTCTTTGCTCTACATTGATTTGCCATATGATTCTTCTTTCCACAATAATAACAGAGATTGTTCTTGCGTCGAAATTCTTTCTCTGGATCTGTGAGGGGTTTCCTTTCACTCCTGGATTCCCAGGGTCATTCATTGGGTTCTCCTTGGTACAAGTTAATTTCCAATGGATTATCTGATCCTTGAGTGTTTAATCCTCGGGCATGCACAGAGCGTCCTCCTCGAAAAGCAGTAGAGTTGTATAGGTGGAAAAGGTTGTCAAATTCTCTTGCTGCTTTGACAAGGGCTGCAAGTGTAGTTGGTGTCGGTGTGATTCCCAATATTTTCTGATGTAAGGCCAGGTTAATGTTCTTCCTAAATGCGTACATCTTTGTTCTTTCATTGGTGGTAGCTCGTGACGCGTGGTGCGACCATTTCTGATACCATTCATTAAATGGTAGTTTTCCTTGATAATAGGTGTGCATGGTATTAGCAGAGGCCAACTCGGCTTCTGCAGGGATGAAGTGATCAGCAAAGGCTTTCTTGAAGTCGTCCCATGACCCATAGTCTGCTACGGTACGAGCCATAGCCTTGGTGGTTTGTTCTCTAGCCCACGCTCCAGCGGGTGTTCCTACTTTAAAGTGGGTTAGTGCAGCGGCAACTTTCTTGCTTTCATCTGTAAAGGAGTCGCCATTGATGTAGTAATAATTGGCCAAAGCTGCCCAAAAGGCTTCTGCATTATCAGCTTTTCTGTCAAAGGGTTCTGGTGCTGTTCCGACAAGGCGTGGATTGCTTGACATGGTGGGATTCTGAGTTGTTGCAGCTGTAACAATAGGTGGGGCTGGACCTTGTAATTGGATTCTAGTTGGAGTGAGCATTCGAGGGACTGCTTGTGGTATGTTGCTAGTTGTATGAGGAGTAGGTTGTTGGGTATTACGCCGAGTAGAAGGTCCTGGAGTGGTACTTCGAGTGCTCTGAGCAGTTCCTAGGATAGCGGTAACTTCTTGAGGTGTTCTGGCTGTGAAATCGACTTCTCGATTGTTATAGTAAACCCAATGTTTTCTAGAACGGCTCCACTTGACTGGTTTGTCTAGGAAGAGGCCTGTGTAGTTATAGGGGTTGAAGTCTTGAACGTTCTCTGCTCCTGGGGCTGCCGCTTTAAGTTGTTTGGTGGTAACTTCGTCGTTATCATCTTCGTATAACCAAGTGTCAGAAAGATTTCCGTGGTTGATAATAGGTGTGCCTGCAAATCTTCCTCGGTAACAGTGATCTTGGGTGTCGTAACTGAGGTTTTCAAATAGGAGTGGGATTAGATTTTCTTCTTCATCAGTGATGTCTCTCCTAGTGCTCATAGATCTAGATGACTGTTATAGTCCAATGGCCGTTGTTCCAAGGATATGCAATGGTGTAGGCTGGCTTTAGTTGAATGGTATCGGGTCTTCCTTGATGTTTTCTTAATTGGATTTGGGAGTATTCTTCAGTAATGCTGCTTTGTGTTAGAACTACTTGGGTTTTCCACAGATATCCTTCAAATTCTGCTGGAGAGATGGCAAAGTCACTTATTTCCTTGGTGGGGTGCTTGTAAACTATAAAGTGTGTCAGTCGTTGATGCCAAGCTTGGGTACAATAATTCTTGAATTCAATTAATTCTCTCCTTGAACGTGTAGGTAGGTTTAATGCTAAGAAGGATTGTTCTGGTAGGTAGCAGTGTAAATCAGTACTCCTAAGATCGGCACTATCAGGGGATTCAACAAGGGGTGATGCAAAGGGTTGGATAGGTACAATAGGGGTAGGAATACGATTGGTAAACAAGGGTAAGTAGGCGTCAGGAGGGGTAGGAGGTAATGGTCTTTCAACAAGAAAACCTCTTGCGTTGGGAACTGTTTCTCTCGGGGGTCGTTGGGATGACGCACGTCTCCTGTGTTGAGGAGCCAGATTTATTGAATGGGGAGGTGGTAATCGCCTGGCGTCCACAAGGTAATTCCGTCAGGAGTAGGAGGTGTGTCTGGTCAAAAGTCACACGTGCAATACTCTGTTTTGCAGTTACACCTTGCTGTCCACGGATTTGACTCAGTATTTTCTGTGCTGGCAGACCAACATTCTTGGCTAGTTGGGACAGTGGTCTGAATCGGTGTGAGGGGTCGAGGGGTGAGACTTGAGGCTTCTAGGATTGCTGGGACAGAATAGTACGCAGGGGGACCAGTATATGAGGCGTCGGGGCTGGTAATTGCCCAAGGTTGATTATAGTCTGTGTTGTACAACCACGAGTTAGTTTCCCAATCGAAGGTGTTGTGTATTCCTGGTACAACCGCAAGTTGGACGTAAGATTGGTTTTCCCTTTGTATTCTGTTGAGACGTAGGTGGTAGAACTGGACAGTGAGACGATAGTAGCTGATGTATGTCCAAGCTAAGTAGAACAAGCGGTGTCCTGTTCTCAAGGAGTGGATAATGATGTGGTGGCGTGGTTGAATGACTCTGGTCCAGAGGTTTAATTCACTGGTGCGTAAGGATTGGTAGTCAACTGGTTGTCCTTGGATGTTCTTCGCTTGAGCAAGGTGCCAATATAATAGTTGTTGTCGTGCTGGTGGTAAAAGTCGACTAAGGGTTTCAAGGTATAGTGTGTGTTTGTCGTGGCTTAAGAGCTGTCCAAAAGGCAAGACTCCAAGGAATTCTTTAACAATAAGGTGGGGGAAGTCCTCGTGAGGTGGTTCAATTTCTGGTACGTCATGTAAGTTGGTTAAAGTGGTGACAGGGAACGCGGTGGAGGTCCAGGTTCGATAGTGATTTAGACTTAAGACGTGTCTAGTGATAGCGTCTTCTTCTTCATCTTCTTCTAAGGCGTATTCTCGAGGCACTTTAGTTAAGGCAAAGGAGAAAAGATTTATTTGATCTTTATTGAAGCGTTACAAGGGTGGTTCTTACTTTTTAAGAACCATGCGCAAGATCTATAGTTTCGAGCTGGTACCTCTCAATTATTTCAAGAGGGTTAGGGGGAATACGAGGCGTAAAGCAAAAGTGAAGTAGCTGGGGGTTAAAGCGGATGGTGTCAACTGTATAAGTCGAATAGTGACGTAGGGACACACGGTTACTGTTCTCCTCAAAGTGTAAGTAGCTGTATGCGAAAGCGAGACGTCCGGCCAAGAAATCATGTATGATAGATAAGCAGAACGAGCCTTTGTAAGCAGGGTGGTAAATAGCAGGCAAGGTAAGTAGTTTCCTAAATAACAAGGTGCTAAAAATGTATGCGATGTGTCCAAGGGGGAAGTCAGTGTCCGGGGCGTATATCCTGACGTTGGAGCAGATGCCGAAGGGGGTGAGATTGTACTGGGTGGCAAGGGCAGCATTGGAGGGTTCTACCGCAAAAGTGTGGACGATGCATGCACGAAAGGCGGTAGTGAAGGTGTCTGTGAATGCGCGACAAGCTAACTGGTCTGAGGTAGGGATGCGTCCAAGGTAGTCTTGATGATTCAAGTCATGGAGGGGACGCCACTGCTCCTGGTGACAATTGGTGGTAGGGAGGACGAAGTACTGGTGCGGATGGAAGCGAAATGCTGTGCAAGGGGGACGGTCGAGGAAGCCTTCAGGCAAGGGAGGACGGTCCGCTTGCTGTTGTTTGTTTTGCACTGGAGGGGGAGTGCCGACAGGGACAAAGTCGCCTGGGATAGGCTGGGCAGTGATAGGAGACGATGGGGGAGCCGTTGGGGAGTACAAAATGCTGAGGGGTGAAGATGTGTCAACCAGGTCGATGTCTTCAGTGAGGATGCGAAGGGCAGTGCGTGGGGTAGGTTGCAGAGGAGAAGGGAGGCGCAAGGAGGTGTTAACCAAAGTGGGGGAGTTAGGAGTGGACACTTGAGCATTGGCTGGTCAATACAGGGATGATGAGAGACTGTCCAGATGTCAAGACACGTACTACTGATCACTAAGGACTCAGGAGCAGGTGGGCAAGGGTCGGAACAGATGGTATGCGGCAAAGGCGGCATTGAACAGGAGGACAAGCCAAACGACGAGGAGGTACCAGATGGGGACTGGTAGGTGTTGCAGGAGACAAAGGTGAAGACTAGAGGCCAGTGTAGCGAGGGGGCTTTAAACAAGGCGGTCGTTGAAGAGTACCTTGAAGACGAGAGTAGGCTTTAAACTGAGCGGTTGCGGGGGAGTACCCAGGAGGATGAGAGTATCACAAATGGACAGTCTGACGACTGCCATGCTTCATTGGGGCTTATATACAGTGTACAGGGTCGATTACAAAGAACTGGGACTATTCTAGACTCTTTGGTACCATCCAATAGGACTACAGAGGCATAAACTTGCTTGTGTCAAGTTTCAGGCATACTGAGCGCATTACTGATCATTGTGGAGCGATGACATCATTATGATGTCACTGTGGAGCGCTTAGTGAGCCTATGAGGTCACTGTGGAGTCACTCAGTCAGCCATGATGTCATTGGAGCCTTGATGACGTCAGATGATTTATGCAACAGTTTCTAAGAGTTTGTGCTGCTGTTTCAGGTCCTTGGTGGCTGGGTGGCCATGTGGCTGCCACGCGATGATTACCCGATTAGGAAACGGGTGCCTGGTCGTGTTATAGTGCCTTTGCAATAGCGATATCTTGTACCGCAGGAGGGATAGCCCAGAAAATGGAAGGGAGTCGGCAATGCAAAGTGAGAGAGGTCTCTCTTGAGTGAAATAGGACAATCTACGGCCAGGACCTGGCCTTGGTTCATAACACCTTCACGCTCCGGCTCTACTCAAAGAATACTTGAACTCAAAGACAAATTCCCCTGTGGGTAGACGAGCTCATGTATAAAAACCCTCCTCCTGAACTTGAGACAGCAGAGCATCTTCTACAACTTGCTTGCCATCTCATCCACTCTACCTACCAAACTACTCCTTCACCTTCTCCACCTTCTTCACCTTCAAACTCTACCTCCTCTCATATCTGCCAATGTCTCAATCCCCAGTTTATATTCCATCCTCGCCCATCCCAACCTACTCATCCCCTGCCTACTGTCCCTCGTCCCCAGTCCCCACTTGTGCCTCCCCCGTTCTCGCCTACCCTTCCCCCACTCTATCCTATGCCAATGACATCGCCATTGCCTCCCCCACTCCCCAACTGGCAAGAAGGTCTTTACCCTTCAAGAACCCTCCTGCCTACAAGTGCGATGAGGATGACGATGATGCCGTCGCCCGAGTCTGTCTCTCCCCTTTATCACCATCTGTCTCCCTCTCCTCCACCCTTCTTGGATCTGACTGCAATGCCCTGGGACTTGACCTTTTCCCAACATGCACTCCATCCCCATTCTCCCTTGCCGAACAATTCGAGGCCACCAAATTCTTTGATGCCCCTCGCCTCCCACAACCCAGCCCTGACTGGATCCCCTCCTCGGACTACCCCCTTATTGATTTCACAGTCCCTGAGTACCCTGGAGGATCCATGTACAGGGAAAACTGGTTTCTTGTCGAGTTGGACACTCGACCAGAACCCCTCATCCACGCTACCCTTGGCAAGGGAGCCCCCATCTTCTCTCAAGTATTCACACCGATCCCCACTGCCTGGCCCATCTCAGTCCCCAATGAGGAGCAGTGGGACATGCTCCTTGCTGACCAGCCTTACACAAACTTCGTCAATAGGGCCATCAAGGACGACAATGACCCCTCCCTCACAGCAGGAGTCAAATCATTCAGGTACAGGACAGCAGAGATCCTCAAAAGGAGACAAACCATACACCTCCTCTTCGCCCAAATACTCGAACATCAAGGCCACCTTAAAGAAGTCAAACAAACCCTTGCCGCCACCAATACTCTCAATCGGGTTACCCTCAACCTCAGGTGGCAAGACAGATCAGATGAAGAAGAAGATGGTAGTCACCTACAGGAACTTATGCAACTCGATTCGTCTTCCTCTGCCGACTCCTTCCGACTCTCTGGTTCATCCTTTGCATCCAACTCTCCCAGACTCCCACCAATCTCCTCCTGTCACTCCAGAAAATCCTGCTTTCATTGCAGTAAATTTGGGCACATTTGACCAAACTGTCCTGACAGAGGAGATCATCAAACAAAAAGGGTACAATCTGCAAAGTCAGACCAACCTTGGAGGAAAGTAGGTCGGCCTTATTATCATTGTTCTCACTTCTAGGGGCCTTGATGGGGGGGTGATGTTACACCATTTTCCTTTTACATTTACTTCTTACCTCTTGCTATGGACTGCTTGCTTGCGTACGTCCCTTTACTTACTGGTCTTGTGATCTCTTACGTCTCATGATCCCTTCTGTGTTATCATGTGATCCATACACGTCCAGGTAACACTGGATTGCTGTTACTTTCCCTTTGTTTGGTTCTCTTTCCATTTATATTCACTTCTTGGTTTTGACTGTGCAATGCTGCACACCTACTGTGCAGCACAGTTACTTGGTTCTGACTCACTTGTGGCCTCATTCCTATGACTCCTACTTATTATGACTCCTACTATACTAGTAGCACAGTCAAAGCGCAGCTATTGCTGCACTTCTCCTGTATATATAAGCTCAGTACTTTGTGACCAAAGCCCTAAGCTTGGTCTCTTGTACAGTGACCCAAAAAACCATTCAAATGTTTTGTACATTTTCATTGTATTAACCATATCTAGAGAACCACTGCAGCTGATAACATGTTAGTGGGCTTGTTTTAAAGCTCTACATCATAGCTTTGTAATGAAATACTATATATACTATGAACATAATTATGTAAGAAGATATAAGGTATTTCTTCCAGTGTATCCATTTGAACAGTTTTTTTGCCTTGGTATCTAAATAGGGTCTATGCCAAAAATTAGTAGTTTGTGTATCCTCCATTTGCTTTGAACACCTCTTCCACCCTCCTAGGCATACTTTCTATCAAATTCTGCACAACAGTTCAATCAATGGCCTCCCATTCCAGCTGTGTGCACTCCCAAAGTTCATTGATTCCCTTAGGGGGTGTTGGATAAGCTGCAAGCTTCTTTTTGAGATGAGCCCAAAGATGCTCAATAGGATTGAGGTCTGGGAATTGAGCTGGCCAGTCCATGACCTGAATTCTGTGGTCTTGGAACCAAGATGTGGCAAGCCTGCTCTTGTGGATAGAGGCATTGTCCTGTTGAAAGAGGGTATCTTTGCATTTCTTCTTGAAATACTTGATAGATGCAAGTAGTTCATCCTCCAAAATGCTGCAATAAAGTTCAGCATCCATCCTTCCATCAATCTTTGCTGCATGCCCAACTCCTTCCCAAGACATGCAGCCCCACAACATCAAGGAACCTCCTTCATGTTTGACTGTTGGCTGAACAAGGCATTCAGAAAGGTGCTCTCCTCTTTTTTTCCAAGCCCATTTCTTGCCATCTGAGCCCATATGATTGATTTTGGTCTCATCTGACCAAATTACTTTCTTCCAGTCCTCCACAGTCCAGTATAGGTACTTTTCTGCAAAGTCCTTTCCGGCCCTATAGTGACTTGGTTTAAGGTAAGGCCTCTTCTTCTTTGTAACTGCCTTCAAGCCTGCCTTGTTAAGGTAGTTTCGAATGGTCTGATTGGAGATAGTGGACTCTTTGATGACCTCCAACCTTCTAGCAACCTGAGGAGCAGTATCTGCTTCTCCAGAGCTAAGAAGGCATGTGGCAAAGTGGATGTCAAGGTTAGAGAGCTTGGAAGGACAACCTCCAGAGGACTTTGGAAGGTCAGGAAGGTATTTCTGGTGAATGTTGGTGATTGAATCAATGCTTCTGTGTGCTGCCTTGGCAATGTTATGAACTGAATGGTTGGCCTGGAGAAGGGAGATGATGTAGTTGACTTCATGAGGAAGAAGAGACTTCATGATGTTGTTGGTGAAGAAGAAGAAGCTGTTTTGGCTTATTTGCACATGGTTTGAGTTTATTATAGGTCACATGACCTCCATGTTCAATTTTAGCCCTCCGGGGAAAGAATATGAATCTTAATCTGAGAAATAATAAATTCACTAACCAAGGCCAAAAAACTGTTCAAATGGATACACCAGCAAACATACCTTATATCTTCCTAAATAATTATGCTTATGCTGTATAAAGTATACCATTACAAAGCTATGATGTAGAGCTTGAAAACAAACCTAGTTACATATTATTAGCTGCAGTGGTTCTCTAGATATGGTTAATACAATGAAAATGTACAAAACATTTGAACGGTTTTTTGGGTCACTGTAGAATCCAACCTACTCTTGTCCAAACATATTCTCCTGCAACCCACTTCACTCTCACAAACTTAAACCACAACCACCTCTCCATTTCATCAACTCTCAACACACCATCTACCATCTACTCTTTGCCTTTCCCTTCCTTCCCTAAGAGTCTCTCTTCACTCCCCTGAGAAGAGTTCTCCTCCTTTAAGACCTACCTTCCTCTACTCTCTCTGCATTGTTCAAGGTCCCCAACGGACTTGAACACATATAGCTAGTGGAACCAGCCCTAGTCTATCCCATTATAAACTTACCCTAGCTTCTCAACGGACCGAGTCATACTAGGAAGGGTCTATTGGCCATAACCTGTTTAGCATAAAACACTTTGACTGCTGCAGGGAACCTTACTCATTATACATGGGAACCAGCCCGTTTCTTGAACACCTCTCTATCATCAACTTGTTTTCCGCTTGTGAACTGACACAGCTAGTTACCATGACAAGCCCTGTAAGGACCTTGTTAGGGGTGAGGAGGACCAGGTTTTGAACCAACAGCCCTTGGGAACCACCCCTGGCTACCACCCACCACAGCATCCATACCCCTGCCCCATAGGAGCCTGGTGCTCCTGGTGACAAAGCAATCTTGGAGAATTGGGTGGACCAACTCAGACAATGGAGTGTAACCCCCTCTTGCTGTCATCATATTGCTTGGGGAAAGGGGAGGACCTAGGGAGATATCATCAGTCAGCTGGGAAGCACAGGGGAAGGTAACATGAGAAACAAACCCAAAAAGAAATGCACATGGGCACTCAGCCTGTTGAGGTGAAGCTTGAGGTGCATGGGAAAGAGAGGGGTGGAGGAAAGATTTTCATGCAAAGGTGAGAACCTGAGGCCCCATATGGCAACAAAACCTTTACAAAATTTCAAAACTTTTGCAAACTTTTTGAAATTTGGGATTTTCCAGAGTCACTTGTGTGACATCTTTTCACATAAAGTGTCACACTCCAGAAATGGAAAGTGCCCCACCAACTTGGCTCCTCAAGGCAATTCCCATCAACTCCACAATTGTTTTCAAATGCAGATAATAATTACACACAATCCTTAAGTTTCATAATGGTGTATTCAAGAGTTAAGTACAACAAAATTACATAATATTTAAACTAATCTAAGGGCTCTTGTTGATTGCAATCACATGGCATGTGCTGGCATGATAGAGGTGGCAAGGGAGTGGCATTGGGCATGGCCATTTGGCCTTCATGTGGTGTGTTGATTTGTTGGGAGGGCATGTGTGTGACAGCACAGTATCCATTGAGGGCAAGATGATGAAGGTGGGGGAGTGGTGTTGGGTGGGGACCATTCAGCCCTTGTGTGCATCAGTTTGTCAGGAGAATGCATGCATGAAGGTGATCACAGTCATGTGGCATGTGTTGGCAGGATGATGGAGGCAATGAGGGAGTGGTGTTGTGGGGCTGTTCAGCCTTTGTGTGATGTCAATTTGTTGGGAGGGCATCCCTGTTGCAATTGCAAGGGTACAATGTCTGTTGCTGGCAGGATGGAGGTGCAAGGGAGCAAGATGTGGGTGGGCATTGTTGCAGTGGATGTCAAGACTCACTGTTGAACTATCCAGTTCAAGAGCGAGGGGTCAAATTGAAGACAAGTCAATAGACGTCCAAGACGGCGTGGGCAAGGAGTAGAGTCCAAAGCAGTAACAAATACCAAAGAGGTATAGTTACTGGTAGAGTTGCGCAGGTACACAGGGAAGAATCCAGAGTGGTCACAAGGGGACGGTCCTTAAAGGAGTATCCCAGGGATGGAGGGTGCCATAAACAAATGGACAGTCTGAGGACTGTCCACTACTTTATTGAGTGCTTATATACTACAAGAGAACTGCTAAATAGGGAACAAGTTATAACCTTGTTATCAAGCACAATAAGGGATGAGTAAGAAGTCAAAGTGCACTTACTGAGCATGCTCAGTCATGCTCAGTAAGCTGCTGAGTAAGAAGGCTTCTTCTGATGAGTAAGAGCCCTCACTGTCCACATGTTTACTGCCCTAGTACAAGTGCAGGCACCTGATTCATTTCTGTTAGTTAGTTTAGGGCCGGTCATTTGAGGACTTGTAGTCTGGTTCAGGGAATAGTGTTATCCTATAAGGCCCCTTATATAGTTCTATTAGGGTCCTTAGAGTCGACCCTAATGTTTCTATTAAGGTTCCTAGTATTGCCTTATAGTTCGTTCTATAGTTATTAGAGTTAGTCTAATAACACGTTGCAGGGTCTTTGATACTGTGTTAGTGCCTATTGTGGAGCACCTATAGTCGTCCTAAAGGGTCCCTAGGGAGGTCCTAGTACTGTCTTTTGTTGCTAAAAGGGTTGCCCTTAAGTCGGGCTTGCTGTATGTCAATTGTGCCGAGAATTGCTCGTGCGACAATGCACGCGCGATATTGTGGACACCTCTACTCACCCCTTTTGCTCATGTGAACAGGGTGACACCATAGAGGCTGGGTTTCCTTCTATAAGGAAGGGTCCTTCAAGGGCCCTCTCCAGAGAATGGTTCATGACAGTGGAAGTGCATGGTGCAATGTTGACCTCTGTTGTGCCACAATTTCAATTTCAAGTATGACAACTTCTGTTATCAAGTAATTTATTCTTATCATTAAATAATTATATTGATTTTCAGAATTGTAACACTGTTCAAACACCACTCTGCTGACAAAGTCCGATAGTCTGGATTTGGGTGTCACATTATGCAAAATTCCAAAGACTCCTATCATGCAAGTTTCAGAAACCCCTGAATTTCAAAAAGTTTGCAAAAGTTTCAAAATTTGTAAAAGTTTTGTTGCTATATGGGGCCTGAGAGGAATGTTAGCAAAGCATGAAATAGAGGGTAGGGGTGTGCACCTTGGCATATGAGCCATTGTCATGAGGCCTGCAGTGTTGCCACATGGTCATCCATGGATTGTCATTCTGGGGGGTGCAGACTTGAGGGAAAGGGTGGGCATTGACAGGTGGGATTGGCCAAAATGACAGTCAACAATGGTACCTATTACAAATTGTTTGTCTCTGTTTGTATATCATGTGGTTGGGTCACATCCACTATTGGCCCACATTTATCACATGACCACATCTTTGTAAGCTACTATATGGAAATATCATAGTGGAGGAGAGGTGGGGAGCTCCAAATCCAGACTATTACTTTGTCAGCAGAGTGTTGAGATAAGCTGTAGCCAGCACAAACTGTCCAGGTGGTCCATTTTTCCTGGATTTTCCTGATGGAGAACCCTGTGGTGAACAGTTTTGTGTCACTGACAAGCAGCAACTCCCACAGTCAGAAATTGACTCAGTGAAGCATATCTGTACAATATTCAACTTGAGCCCTGGAGAGGAGAGGTGCATGTAGCGAAAGCAGACACATGGCTCAGGGCCTGCCCTGAGTGACACGACCACGTGCACGTGGAGCGGGCTTTATGACATCGGGGTTTGCCAGCGGTGGAAATTAGCACTGCCTGAAACTCATTGCTGATAGCAGCGACATTGTTGTACCGCTGCAAGCATCATATGGGGATCTGTCCTGCGACTTATTGACAAGGAACGAGGACCATCCGAGATTGAGAACGCAGCGGGACTCTGGCGCGAACATCTTGTCTACTATCTTTACGTCGCAGATGACCTGAAGCGGCGTCATTGAACGGCATTTCTGGTCATGATCTGGTCTTCGATCTCTAGAAGAGCGTCAAATGCGGATCGATCCGGGCCCTCAGAATGCACATTATTGATACCGATACTCAGCGCCTCTCCTCCGTAGCCTGCCATGGCCCTCATCAACCTCGTTGACTGTCTTGCCGTCTCATCGTTCCTTTATCTTTTCGTTGCCTTCTGCGACAACGGAAGACGAGGGGGACACTCTTATCCACCTGGTCCGCCTCCGTGGCCGATAGTAGGCAATCTACTCGATGTCCCAAAAGAGGCGCCTTGGGCTGCCTACGCCAATATGTCCAAGAAATACGGTATGCATAACATTATCACAACACCCCAAGCCTAAACCGGCCTCCTTGTAAGGCGATGTAATTTGTCTTCGCGTGTTGGGTCAAGTCGTCGTCGTTTTGTGTTCGCTATCCGCAGTCAAGGAACTTCTCGAGAAGCGCGGGGAAACATACGCAGATAGGCCCGCCTTGCCAATCCTGGAATGTGCATTACTATCTCCTGTTCGACTGCCATCAGCGCCGGCCTAACAATCCTGATTTTAGAATGGAGTTTGGTTGGCTCTTGCCTACTTCGAGGAAAAATGAGACTTGGCGCGAGGGACGAAAGCTATTAGATCGCAGCCTTCGACCTGGTGCCACGATATCATATCGCCAAATGATGCAAGAAAACACCCATCGCTTCCTCGCACAACTTCTCGCGACTCCAAGGGACTTCCGTGGCCATATCGAAGCGGTCATTCTAACTGTCCAATTTGAATTATGTGGTCACTAATGGTTATGCAGTCTTCAGGGAAAATTTGTCATGTCGCTCACGTATGGCTACGACCTGAAAGACGGTGACACTATGATATCAGCCCCGGTCCAGGCGGTCGAAATATTGTCGCGGCTGATCCTACCTGGGGCAGCACTAGTAAATCACCTGCCATTCTGTGCGATTTCTTTTATCACTCTCTTGCTGGTGTTTAACAGCAGTCTTTAGTGCGTCATGTTCCTTCATGGGTTCCATTTCTCAGCTACAAACCATTGGCACGAATCGGCAAGGAGCTGAGTGACAAGATGAAGAATGAGCCAATCGATTTTGTGAAGAATGCCATGGTTTGTAAAAATTGCAATCATAGGATCCACGTTGACTGACCATGATACAGCGTGACGGTACAGCAGTACAGTCAATGGCAAGCGAACACCTACGCGAGGTGGAGAACTTGCCTAGTTCGATGCGTCACAGACACGAAGAGATCATCAAGGTGGCCATGGGGTCAATATTTTCCGGTGTGAAATATTATTTTGTGGATGAAGTTCAAAGTACTTATGAGCGCTCATGTCAGCCGGCTCAGACACTGTGCGTAGTCGCGATAGCCTGCATTGTTCTTGCTGACACCGGCAATCAAGACCGTTTCGTCAATGTCCTCCTTCTTTCTAGCTCTCGTGCTTTTTCCACGGGTGCAGAGACGAGCGCAAGAGGAACTCGATGTGGCAATCGGAAGAGACAGGTTACCGACATTCGATGACAGGAAGCGTCTTCCGTACCTTGAAGCTTTCTGCAAAGAATTATTGAGATGGCGGATGGTGACGCCCTTGGGTGAGCATTTTGAATGTTGGATATGCAAACTGGGATTATGATGTGACTTTCAGCTGTTCCCCACGCGTCAATTGAGAATGATGTCTATAAGGACTTTTTCATCCCTAAAGGTCTGATTCGTTTTGGTTGTCCATCCCGCTCCTCCGTTAATCCGTTGACTTTCAAGGAGCTACAATAGTAGCTAATGCATGGTATGTTGGCCGTGTATTTGTTAGCACGTACACCTGAGAGATTTTAGGGCGATCCTACACGACTCCGAGACATACCC
The DNA here is from genome assembly GCA_025769875.1 of Russula earlei. Classification (NCBI taxonomy): domain Eukaryota; kingdom Fungi; phylum Basidiomycota; class Agaricomycetes; order Russulales; family Russulaceae; genus Russula; species Russula earlei. The sequence continues at coordinate 23,320 of JAGFNK010000263.1, read as the reverse complement.
GGATCCAGAGGACTTCAAACCCGAACGTTTTCTCGACAAAGATGGGAGCTTCCGAGACGACCCAGCACTTGGATTGGTGTTTGGCTGTGGCAAGCGGATCTGTCCCGGCCGTCACTTTGTAGATGCGACACTCTTCATCGTCATTTCGTCAGTCCTCTCCGTATTTAATGTGACAAAGGCAAAAGATAAGAGCGGCCATGACATCCCCGTCAACGCCGCGATGACTGTCCACAGCGGGATCGTCGTGTAAGTTGTGGTGATTGCTCAGGAATGCTTTCAGAAGCTGATGGTCAGATTTTCAAAGACATCCAGAGAAGTTCGAATGCTCTATTGCTCCAAGGGATTATATTGCAGAGGATTTGATTCTGGCGAACAGTCTGTCCTGAAATATCACCCGTTTCTGGATTTCTGTCGACCTGCCTATCTTCGTGTCAAACAATTACCTTGACTTGTGATGATTCGGTGTTGACGTTGGCATATCGATTTGCTAAGCGTGTTTGCTCTATGTTTTCGATATGTGGAAGAGTAAAGTCACTGCTGTTTGAATTTTGTATGATATTATGGCAAATATATGCGATCGATTGCTGTCTCGAGACCCCTCGCTGACACGTCTGCGTTTGCTCACTTTCATGTTCTCTCTCTTATCTTCCTCCATGTCAATGCCTCGGCCCTCCTCTCTCATCACGGTCGCTGAATTGGTTGCTATCTTCGCATTTCTTTACCTCCTTGTTGCTCTCTGTGACCACCAGAGACGAAGAGGGCTCCCTTACCCTCTTGGCCCTCCTGGTTGGCCGGTGATAGGAAGTCTGTTCCATCTCCCAAAGTTGTCACCCTGGACAGCATACGCGGATATGGCGAAAGAATACGGTAACCATGGCTGTCCTGCAGCACATCATTTCTGAATTAGATTACCAGGAGATATCATGTGCTTTCGAGTCTTCGGCCAGGTCATAGTGGTGCTGTGCTCAGACAGCCATCAAGGATTCACTCGAGAAGCGAGAACTGTACGCTGACCGACCTGGTATGCCAATTCTTGAGATGTGAGCCTAGTCGCGCTTCCCCTTCATTCCTTACTCTCACCACGTACTGAGGATCACTTACACTCCAGAATGGAAGTGGATTGGTTAGTACCCATATTGAGAATAGGGGAATACGGCGCAAGAATAGAACGTTATTGGAGCGTAGCCTCCGGCCTGGTGTAGCACCGTCGCATCGGCTAAAGATTGAAGAACAGACACGCACCTTCCTTGACCAGCTGCTTTCGTGCTCTCATCGACTTGTCAGTACTACCCTCTTTTAAGACCGCCTATTACTGACGTGCGTACAGTCTCCAAAGCAAAATCATCAAGTCTCTCACGTACGGCTATGAGCTGAAAGAGAATGACGATATATTAGTACCCACACACATGACTGGCGAGACTATTTCACGAGTTATCTTGCCCGGAGCAGCATTAGCAAACCAGCTCCCATTTCCGTGTGTGCCATTCCCTCCACTTGCACTCCCACCCGCGGATTTCATGGCCATTTCAAGTACGATACACCCCTTCGTGGATCCCTTGATTTAAGAATGAGCCCGTGGCTGGAATATGTAGGGAATTAGGGAAGAGAATGATGGACGAACCAATTGACTCCGTGAAAAACGCCATGGTGTGTAAAGACATCCACCCAGTTTCCATCCATACCGACGAACCTGTAGCGAGAGGGTACTGCTGTAGCGTCACTAGCAAGCGAGCACCTCGAGGAGGCAGAGAAACTGAGTGTGTCAGAACGTCAAAGGGCGGAGCGAGCTATCAAAGAAACCCTAGGTTCTCTGTTCCAAGGTGGGCGATTTCCACTCCGAAGGAAGGAGTCTAACTCCACGTACAGCCGGTTCAGACACTGCACGTGCTTTTGTTACTCCCAGTCTCTGACTGACACCCAGTATTTAGACGGTGAACTCGATGACGCCTCTGTTCGTAGCACTGATCCTCTATCCAGAGGTGCAGAAGCGGGCACAAGCAGAGCTCGATCTTGTCCTCTCAAGAGACAGATTGCCGGCGCTCGAGGACAAGCCGCGTTTTCCTTACATCGAAGCAATGTGCAAAGAATTCACAAGGTGGAGGATGGTGACGCCGATGGGTACAATCCCTCGTCCAAATCAGCAGGAACGAAAGGCTCTGATAGCTGTGTCCCAGGTGTTCCCCACGCTACCACTGAGGACGATGTCTATAGGGGCTTCTTCATCCCAAAAGGTTCGATACGTCATTTGTGTTCTGTGGGGCTCCATGCTGATTCGTCGATCTGATAGGTTCAGTGGTGCTCTCTGACGCTTGGTGAGTAGACCTTTATTCCCCAGATGGGTTCGTTCTGAGATGATTTACCGAAACGCTTCCTTTCTGAGGACGGAACATTCAGAGGCGACCCAATAATAACGCTTGCTTCTGGGGCTGGCAAGCGGATCTGTCCTGGTCGCCACTTGGTGGATGCGACACTCTTCGTCTTTATATCATCTGTATTGTCCGTGTTTCATGTAAGGAAGGCAAGAGATGACAACGGGCATGAGATTCCTGTAGAGGTTGAGACGTTGGTTGAAGGGGAGAGTTCCCCGTGAGTAAGGCCACTCCCTCAGATCGATATCAGGAACTGACTGACTGAATCACCTGAAGTCGAATGTTCTATCACCCCAAGAGATAATATGGCGGAGGATTTGGTCAAATCAAGTATTTGGGTTGACATCTGTCACTGGAAGGGTTGCGCGTCTTGTTGTGACAGATTGCGTTGGCACAGAGGTAGCTAGAGAGAACCTACGAAGCGAGATATGATACCTGAAGGAAGGCTTTCACTGACCTGGCAGCCTTCCTATGACGACAGAGCTTATATGCCACAAGCGAGTGGAGATTGCGACACGGTTTGTTGTTCGTCTCATTGATGTTCTAGAAAAAGAGGGCAAAGGAAGCAAAATATTTTTGAAATAGTACCATTGGTATGGTACTCTTGGTCCTTGGTTGTGAGAGTCAACATTCACCCCCGCTGCCGAGTCTATGCACACGAATTGGACACAAAGAGATATCGAGCAAAGAGCGCATGCATCACACTTGTTCGCGTGCGGTCTTTAAAATTTCCTTGTCTGTGTACATTCTGATCTTAACACAAAGCTGGACTCTGTCCTTGCATGAGTCAGACCGCCGGTCATATCACGGCTTCCACGCATCAATAAACTTGGCAACTATTGGGTGAGGTGGCACATGGAAGCGCAGGACCACATGAATCACAGCCCACCATATACCCGTTATTTTCAAAATGTTTTCGTCATTCGGTTTGGCTATACATTTGTCTGTCTGGACCTCATCGAATTGTTATAGGCTTCGTCAATGCCTGGTACGCAATTGCGTCCTTATGTTTGCTACGCCACCCGATGATGGCATTCAAGGTGGGATCCAAAATGGCAATCTCGCTCGCCTTCGCCCACTTTACGGCAGCTTCCTAGGCATATGATGAGGTACACATAGGGATAGGCAACAAATGTATTTGGGAACTTCCAGTCGAATGGAGGATGTGGATAACAGCGATACGAACTGTGAAACGCTGGCGCATCTCATTGGATCCAGCAAAGCATTGCTCACCAGCGCAGACTCTGATACACATATAAACAACAGTTCGACGATATACGTGCTATTGCCGTCACCTTCTCCTTAATCAGTAGCCTGGCGGAACCATGCTGTACCCTGGCATCACGGCGGTGGATCTCCTCGTTGTCTCCATTTCTCTTTATCTTCTTGTCCTTCTCCGCGAGAACAGAAAGCGAAGAGGTCTTCCCTATCCTCCCGGTCCGCGATCATGGCCAATTTTAGGAAACCTGCTCAACGTCCCGAGTCAGCGTCCCTGGGCTGCATATGCAGAGATGTCGAAGAAGTACGGTGCGGGTCATCTCCTTCCTCTGTTCTCGTGCGCAGCTAACGAAAGGGTTTTTCCGCTCCGGGTCAGGTGATGTCATGAGCCTTCAAGTCCTTGGTCAGGTCATTGTGGTGCTGTCCTCGCCGTCCGCTATCAAGGATCTGCTTGAACGACGCGGAGAATCATACTCAGATCGGCCCTTGTTTCCACTTCACGAGGTGTACGCATAGCCTCGGGTCTTCTCCTTTATTCCGTCCACCTTGTAATCTCCGAATGTCAGGTTGGGATTGGATTGGCTCTTGCCCGCTCTTCGCAAGGGCGAAGTCTGGAGCGAAGGTCGTAAGGTATTAGACCGCAGCCTTCGGCCTGCTGCGCCAATTTCGTACCGCAGGATGATGGAGGAAAAGACGCGCTCGTTCCTCGGTCAGCTCTTTGTAACCCCGACAGATTTCCGTGACCACGTCGAACTGTCAGTAGTAAGCTTACTTCACTAACCCGTATGGCTGACCCTTGGCGATTGTTTAGTCTCCAAGGTAAACTCATCATGGCCCTCACTTACGGATACGACTTGAAAGCATACGACGACGAGTTGATCGTAGCCCCAGTGGAGCTTAACAAGGTTTTGGCACAGTCAGTATTACCTGGCGCAGTCTTGATGAACCATATTCCATTCAGTGGGAGGTTTCGTTTTTCTCGTGAGTTCTACTGCTGACGGCCCATATTTAGTAAAACACATCCATTCCTGGATCCCGTTCCTCAGCCAAGAGGCTGTTGCGCGGAGGTGTAGGGAATTGGGCGATAGGATGAGGAATGGGCCCATTGATTTTGTCTGGAAATCTATGGTACGTAACATTGGCACTCCCTATCTCCTCGGTTTGATGGCGTTTGTAGCGAGAGGGTACCGCCGCACAATCTCTGGCGAGCGAGCACCTTCAGGATGTAGAGCATCTGAGTGGACCAGAACGACAAAGGCAGGAGAAGGTTGTTAAGGAAGCTCTAGGATCCCTGTTTAACGGTGAGCTGCCACGTCCGCTGGCTGTCAAGATGCGAAAAGAGCTTACCCCGTGTGCGATCGAATCAGCCGGCTCTGACACGGTAGGTATTTTCTTTATATTCGTTAGTCTTGACCCACAGCTCACGCATTGCGACTTTAGAGCGTGTCCACGATGGTGTCTCTGTTCCGCGCGCTATCACAATACCCATCTGTACAGAGGCGGGCGCAGAAAGAGCTCGACTCGGTCATTGGGAGAGATAGGCTACCGACGTTCGACGATAGACCGCGACTGCCATACATCGACGCAATATGCAAGGAGTTGCTGAGGTGGCACCCGGCGGTACCGCTAGGTACGCGTCGTCCATTCGTGTGCCGTCATGAATCGACAGACGAGACTGTTCAAAGGTTTCCCCCACGCGTCGACTCAGGACGGAATCTTCAATGGCCACTTCATCCCCAAAGGTCTGGTTCTCCTTTCGCCGGGGCCCGGGGGCACTTGACTGAAATACCTTCCCCCCACCGTCCAAGGTGCCACGATCCTAGCGAACGCATGGTGCGTCTGCACACATACACACCGCACCCGCCGTGCACCCCTTCTCATCTCTCGCGATCCTCTCTCTCTGACTGACCGGGTCCCAGGGCCGTCCTGCACGACCCAGAGCTCTATCCGGACCCGGAGACGTTCAACCCCGAGCGCTTCCTGGACGCGGCGACGACCCCCACCCCCACCCCCACCCCCACCCCCACGAACCGTGGCGGTGGCGGCCCCGGCGCGTCCGCGCAGCCCCCCCGCTTTTTCCGAACCAACGATCCGTCTCTGATCTCGCTCGCGTTTGGCGCGGGCAAGCGCATCTGTCCGGGGCGCCACTTTGTCGACGCGACGCTTTTCATCCTCGCCGCGTCCGTGATGGCCGTCTTCGACCTGGAGGCGGACGCCGGCCGCGGGGACGGGGACGGGTCGGGCGCAATGGAAAGCGGGCTTCTCCTGTGAGTTTGCGCGTAACATTGGTTTTTTTTTTTTTTTTTTTGGGTTTTCATTTGCCCACGTGAGACAGTTCTCCGGGAAGGTTCGGGTGTATCATCACCGCAAGAGATGCGCTCGCAAAGGAGTTGATAGCGGCCTACGCGACTATCGATTGACGGCGGCACTGCTACACCACCCTGGATCAAACGTAATCAATATGTAACCACGAGTTGTCCACGTCTGCCTTGTACCAACGAGTCTAGCCTCGTGCAAATGCGCTTTTTAGAGTCGGTCAAAGCCGTGAGCGCGTAAAAAAGCGATGAGAAAACAGCAGCCGAAACGGCAAGAATGCAGATGCAATATATTTTTCGGTAGAGGGCATTAGTAGCACTCGCACCTCCATCGGTAAAAGAAAAAAGGATCCATTTCTCCTACAACAAGCGCTTCTGACTCCTTCGCAGCGATCATCCCCTGCCCACACGGTACATGCGTGTAGAAGGGAAAGAAAAATGAGAGAGAGCATACATAAATACGTCAGACAACAACAGATGCGCACACACAAGCAGCCCTATGGGATCATAAAGAAAGATGTGAATATGAAGTGAAGTAATCCAATCCCCACGACGAGGGAATTCAGAACAGATGCACAAAGTTGCTTGGGAAGATGTGCCTGCCTGGCACACGCCGATTCTCGTCGAGCAGCTCGCCGCTCCACCACCCGTCCTCCGGCGTGGCAGTGACGGCGATGATGTCGTTCGCCTGGAAATCGAATTCTTCCGGTATCGTCGCGGTGTAGTCGTAAAGTGCGCGCACTGCATTTAGGCACGTGCGAAGCCGCAAAAGTCAGCATATATCTCCCTAACAGCACAAGATGAAACGCACCATAAAATAGCACTCCCCGTCCGTCCTCCGTATACTGACGCGTTGGCGGCTCCGCAAGAGGTTGCGGCAGCGGTTGCGTAAGAGCCATCGGTTGAGGTGACGGGCTCCTATTCACAGGACCAGGACTGAGCGGCCTGTATCCTCCGCCTCCGTACGCGACGTGCTGATGCTGCTGATACTGCTGCCGCTGCGGTTGCGGTGGTGGCGCATACACCTGGTTCTGTTGCGCGTAATAATCTCCGCTGCCTGAGCCCGTCGGGCCGTGCTGCACCGCCACCTGTCTCGGGGGCTGCTGCTGTGGTGGCGGCAGCGGCTGCTGGCCATAGTTTATCTGTTGGGGGTGGTAAACCTGGGAGGGCGGCACATTTGCGTAAGGATGTGGTGATGGCGCGTACGCCTGCGTGTGATGCGAAGCCTGTTGTTGCGCTGGCGGTGGTGGGACGTATTGCTGTGGCGACGAAGCGGCGGCATGACTCTGCCAGCTAGCTGGCGCTACGAATTGATTGTTGACGCCTGTCTGGCGTTGCGTAGGCCGTGTGGCGACACCGCCAGGGGTTGCAAGCTGTTGGGGCTGAGCTGGGGACTGCTGGTATGGCACTGGAGCAGGCGGTGGCGGTTGCATTGGCGGTGGCGGTTGGGCTTGTTGTACTTGCCTTGGTTGGGTCACCTGCTGCTGCTGCTGTTGCTGGCGATAGACATCTGCCATCGAGTCCATAGAAACATTTCCATGAGGGTCGAGGGCAATACCCACGCTGTTGGGCATTGAAGCGTTGTACTGTCCTTGCCCCGCGCCCTGATCAACTCGGCTAATACTCCCACCACGGGCGTGCCCGGGAGGAGCGGGTGAGGTGCTATGGGAAGAGGGACGGTTGAGAGATGGGCTACGAGAACGGCCATTGGCACCGATGCCAGCATGTCCTTCCCTGCTAACTGGGCGATCTAGATGAGCTCCCTGAGCCTGTTGTGATGCAGGCACCGGCTGCGGTGCATTGAAGCTCGCGCGACGACTATTGGGCCGACTCCGATGCTCTCCAGGAAAGCTTTGGTGATACGATTCGATGACGGAATCTACAACAGGCGCAGGTGCCTGTGATGGGGGTTGCATGAAGCTCGCCGTTGGGGGTACGGGCGAGGTCGAGCGTGAGGGGGGACCTTGGGCAGAGGGATGAACGCCAACAACGATCTCCGCCGAGTTGCGGTAATCAAGATTCCTGCTCGGTGAGGTAGGTGCAGGCGGTGCTAGCGCCTTGGTAGGCGAAGTTGAAGAAGAGCCACCAGCCCCAGAGAGGTCTGAAGTTGTCACTTTGCGCGTACCACTACGCCCAACAGCAGCCCCGGCCGCGGTACGCAAATTCGTCATTGCTTGTACCATGGGGTCGGTCTCATCGCCATCCCTGGAGGACAGGGCGGGAGCGGGAGTGGTCTGTTGATCGACCTTGTACGAATTATCACCCAAAACGGGCTCGTGCTGGTTGATTACCTGGGTTGGCGGTGACGAAGCGACGTTGCCAGTCTGACGGCGCACGTTTGACGGTGGTGAAGAACTAGGCGAGAATCCATTGACGGGGACATTAGCGTTCATGTTGCCGTTCGTCGTGACAGGGGGATTGGCATTTCGTCGTGTACTTGCCCTCGAGAGACTGACGGTGCGAGCAGGCGCAGCATCACTAGGATTAGACGCACGATTACCAGAACCGACACCGGCCGTATTGACAAAGGGCTCGTCATCAGGTTGAGGTGGTGGTGCGCTTTGGAGCCGATTCATGCGTTGTGTGGCGCGGGTAAATTGGGCGGGGCGACTGGTAATTTTTGATGCAGACGATGGGAGAGGAGCACCTTCTGTGGAGGAATAGTTGACAAATTGTGGGGGATCGGGCATGGCATTCCCTGTCCCGTAATCCCGAACAAAGCTCTCCTGGTCCTTGTCTGGTTCGAATGACTCGAGGGCCAGACGAAGCCGTTCGCAAGACTGGGAGCGGGATCGCCATGAGATGAGACGCTGTGAGAAGACAGGTATGTGAGAGTGCGCACCTCGTCATCGGAGACACAGACGATGGAAACGGCGTTGGCATAGACCCAGACGTTATCCTTTGTGAAGTCCATGCGCTCATCCTCGAAATCCTGGCAGCTGTCACAGAATTGTTTCCACTCCTGCTCCCACTTAGTGATGGTATCCTGGAGAGCGCGGGCAAAGTTGGCATATTCACGCTCGTTGGCATGGACTGTCTGCTGCGCACGCTCGAGCTTGACGGTGATGCGCTCCAGATCCTTGCCCTGGACAAGGGTACTCTGGGCGGTGTAAGCGTTGATGCGGAGACAGTCCTGCTCGTACTTTTCGCGGGCCTTGTTGACATGCGCCTCTTGCGCCTGCTTCGTTTTGAACTGCTTCTCGACCGCCGCCTGATGGAGTTTACGGTGTTGTGACTGACGGGCGACAAAGGCGGAGACGGGTGTTTCGAGTTCGTTTCGGATCTGCTGCGCGAGCTGCATGTGGAAAGCCAGACTGCTTGTCCGTCTCTTGTCGCAGCGTATCGAGCGAGTTTCGGAATTCGCTTGACATTGCGCGTCGTCAACAGAGCCTGGCCGTTGTGGCGAGCCCGCCAGAGATGGACACGCACCCGATCTCATCCCTTCCCATGGTCAGCCTGGCGAGTTTAGCAAGCCGTTTCGCGTATTCCTCCTCGATGGCGGCCCTAAGGGGCGAGTAAGGACTGCGGATGAGAAACGGGCAAAAAATGGGATACCTCTCCTTCCAGAAGTTGCGCAGTTCTTCCATGGTCCTGGCTGCGCCGCGCATGCGGGCCAAGAGCACGTCAACGCCAGCGTCGCTGGGGCCCCAGAAGGCATTGCAGAAGTCGAGGGAGCGGGATGTGGGGTCTGGGGAGCCATCTCTGGCATATTTTGAAAGGGAAGTGGTGGAAGCCTGACGCCTCGCAGACATGGCTGATGATGGCAGGGCAAGTTGGACCGCCGCCCAAGTCACGCCGGAACGCCCTTCGGCAATTTCCGAGAGTGAACTTGATGACTAATCTCTGGCCAGGGATAGATACAGGCAGCAGACACAGAGACAATCTATTTTATCTATTTACTCCTAGAACTGTCCAATCCTCTGCTGCATCTTCTCCTTCACCGTCTGGTACGCGTTCAAAATAGTCTGCTCGTTGATCACAATCTCCGTCGTGTCAGCCCTCGGTCGGCTCACTCGCGACGCGATCGTCGTCGCGTCCGTCTCGACAATGACCCTGTCACAGGCACCGATCTCCGTCAGCACATGGCAACGCGACAGCGAGAGGAAAAAAAAAAAAAGACGAAGCAGCACGTACCCGTCGTCTATCGTCTCGTCGAGGCAGAGGATAACACAATCCAAGTTCTCCAACACCGCTCGCTTCTCGACTTGATTTCGCAGGAGCAGGTGTATCGCGTCCATGAACGCGATCAGCGCCGAGTGCAGCATAAGCTCGTTCTCCAGCGGGCCCCCCAGCATGTAAAATATGAGGTCCAGCGAGTGCTTGTACACCGCCAGATGTCCGTCGTACAATATAATATCGCCTAGCCGGCAAAGGACGAAATGAACGTCCGTGCATGAGCAGAAAAGAGAAAGGTCTTGTTACGCACCGCCGGCCTTTCTCGTCTTGGCAAATAAGCCTTTTTCAAACGCCCTCTGCTCCTTCAGGCCCTGCAGGCCCTTGTTGGGATCCGGCTCTCCCAACTGCGTCCGCGCTTTCGGTGAGAAATACTTGGCGAGAACGCGATGTCCGTCCGTGTCGAGGACGATGAACGCATTGACCACATACAATGACAGATTCATTTATCACAAAACACAGGTTGAGGCCGTAGTGGTCACTTGGCAAGTCGTTCCCGGGGGTGCCCGGGAAAGAAGGCCGCGAGATACCGAATATGGTAACGCCTGACACCGAAACCCACATGGCACACAAACTGATACATTAAATGGGATGCAGAGATCCACGCATTGACATAAGCTACAGCTACATACAAATAACGACAAGTTACATCCTCCGTTTTTATGCGCCGCTGACTTCGCGTCCAGGTTTTTCTGGCTCACGCACCCCAACATAATCAGACGCTTTTCCAGATTGAAGCCCAAGTTCATTGTATTCCACGCCCCGCAGAGCGAAGAGGAAGGCAAAGAGGAAGAGAGGTCCGGCGAAGATGTCGAGGATGCCGTAAAAGACCATCTCGTGGGTGACGGTGATGACGTTTCCGCCCTCGGAGACACCCCAGCAGACGGGATAAAGCATCCAAATGACTGCAGTATAACCTGCGAAGCGGCCATACATAGTCTTGTGCGCGACGAGACGCGACCTGAGCCCGCCGAAGAGGAGCGCGTGGCTGTCAAAAGAGAGCGGGTGAGTCAAAAGGCAAGTCGAGCCTACCTTTCAAAGACTTACACGACGTAGAAAAGGGACAAAACGCCAAAAACATAGAAGCCCCACTTGTACGATGTTGGCGTGAGCGCCCCAACCAGCCCGGTTACGACCGCGACAATGATCATGAATATGGCGAGGAATATTTCAGACAGTGGAAGACCAGTCGTCAGCAGCAGCATAAGAAGTATAAGGGGTGCGTTGATAAACCACTGTATGTATCGCACGTACTGTTTTTTTCCATCAGACGATTAGGAACAGGGTTGCACGAATGAAGAGGGGAGGAAACTGACGAAGATGCTGCGCGTCGGCCCGCTCCTAAATTCCGTTCTGACGGGTGTCTGGCCCAAGTCAGATGCCATGGCGAAATATGCTATCGTGGACACTGAGAGGACAACGACAGCGATATGATGGAACGCTCTTGCTCCCCGTGGTTGCTATTGATAAAGGTGCCCAGATAAAGTCAAAAAACACGCCAGGTCGAATGCAGACAGACCCACAAACGTCGACCACGCAAGGGCCAATAAAGTAAAGATACCCATCATCGCAGTCACGACCCACAGCCAGTCTGATCCGCCGGACGAGAGGCGGCGAGCGGCAGAGGACGGATTGACGTTGACAGGATTAGCCATTCTGAGAGAAAGTAGTGAGTACGGCAACCAGTCGTTCTCCTTTCTTTTATATGTCCGTCACCATTATGTCGGGCTTGCGTGGATGTCGGTCGGTCATCATCTCTGCATCATGTGGATAGGGGACGTGGGGCATTAAGGTTTCGACTTCAAGTTCCGAGCCGCTTCTGGTGGTGCACCATCGGGGCATGTTCATTCCAATGTGTTGTGTCACACAGGGGTGCGCTAAAAATCACAACCACTGATCACATGTGCATTACGTTTGAAAAAATAACTCTCAGATGGGTGATCATTTTGTCATGCATGTCAGGGGCAAGACACGGAATCAAAAGGCATATGTGATGATCTACCGATGGTCGCGTGAGCCAGGCCAGACCAACACCACCAGACCAACACCATAATTTTGAACTGAGGCCGGCCTGATCGTTTTAAACAAATGAGATGTGGCTGCATCCTGTTAGACCCTTTCAAAACGAGTTGGAAGAACAACGCTGGTTGGCATTCATGGTGGGTATCAGAAGGGGCAATCGTACTGCCGCACGAAATAATAATAGGATGGATCGCATGCGGTTCGGGATGTAAAGCGTGCGCACACATGGTTTGAGAACGAGTGAGGTATGCAACCCGCGGAATGTGCAGAGAACCGAAGCCCAAGGGACGTGTCATCGACGTGTCTCAATGCGGCGAGTACAAGTATACACCCTATCCGAGACGCTCGGAGATCTCTTGCCTGAGTAATGTTCGGGAAGGATCCGATCTTATCCTCTGGTCCCTCAAAAGCCTATGCAATGAAAGAGGGTAGTCACGAAACGGTGAATAAATGTGACGCCGCTGAGCGACGTACCGCGCATCGATGCGTGCATCCTCCCCTTCGATTCCGATGGCGGCCTGGGGTGTCTTCGCTTCGATGACCTATCAGCGTTCAGATTACAACAGCCGACCTCCAGCAGACGGAGGGCTCACATAGTGATTGTCGCAATGCGGGCAGTACTCGTCGCTCTCTTCGTAGGCCGTCATGTCCTTGCGGAAAGCCTTCTTGCACTTCTTGCAGATGAACGTCATGTCCGTCGTCCGGGCGAGCGGATGCGATTGTGTCTCGGCGTGACATTCTGAGCAGTCGAACCACTGCGTGCAGCAAGGAGCACGAATGGAGACCTGGGCGTTTAGAATGTGTTTGCTTATGAAGGAGAGCAGGCACAGGTGAGAATCGGCGTGCGGGTGTCTGTGGGATACTTACCACATGTTTTTTGGGGGCTGGGTGTCCACAAGAGTCTGGCGATGCGCAGGCTTCACATTTCAGCAGTCACGTGTAAGGCTCCGAACATGTCATACAGCTATTCAATATGTTTTGAGACTCAACGCTTGAATGGCATCTATTTGTGGTGTTCCAAAACACGAGATGGGATTGAAATATTGTCCATGTAAGTAAATCGTAATAATTATTGAAGTGAATATATATAGTATCGTATCGTATCGTACGTAAACTGTCCATCAAGCATTTCCAATGTCCACGGTATCGCGCAATCCCGATTCAAGACGACTAGGCACCTTCGATAAGCTATGGAAAACCTCCACTGCCGGAGCAGGAGGTGTGGTTGGTAACGGGCTCGACTCCAATGAAACCGACTCGAATGCAAAAGATGATGACCCGCATGAATAGCACGACGCAGAAAGCGAACCCGACGTGCAAGAGTAGCATGATGCGGAGGAGGTCTCGTTGGGACGACTTGATGGCATTGAGAGGGCTCCGCGCACCATTGCAGTTTCTTTGCAACACGCTTGGCCCATCCAGATTTCGCCGCCTCTTCATCTGTGAGAAAGAATGTGTCCATCGCGAGAACCTCCTCCCGAATTGTCGCCAATGAAGGTCGACGCTCTGGCCTCGGGGAGAAGATCTTCGTCAGGAGCGAGTAGGCCGTATCCGACATCGGGAGGACATCAGACAGAATCGCGCGATCCACCATATAATGGTTGTAGTCACTATCTCTGAAGTAGCTGACCCCCATGGACGTGCCGTTGGCAATCATCTCCGTGAGAATACAGCCGGAGACCAAATATCCCCTTCGACGGTAGAGTACGGTTTATGATTTGGCACCAGTGACTCTGCAGACAGGCAGACAGGTTAGCAATCGAACCACGCTAGCTCACCTGAACAAAATACATACCTTGACTCATGAAGCACGGTGTTCCGCAGGAAGACGCCGTCATCTTGCTCGTCGTTGCAAGACCAAAGTCGGCAAAGAAGACGTCAAACTCTCCACTTTGTGAAGAGACAAGGATGTTCTCCGGTTTCAGATCCCGGTGGTAGACTCCTCGAGAGTGGCAATACGCAAGCGCATCGATTATTTGGACGAAGACACGCTTGATCAGCTCATCCTCTCGGAAGAATGTGAACTTCTCGATGATGGAGCAAAGGTCCCCAGCACATCGGTCGTAGACGAAGAAGGCGTAATCACCTGCATCGATCTCGCGATGGAATGTGAGTACGTGTGGATGGGATGAGACTCGAGCATGGAGTCGGGTTTCGCGAGTCTGGTAGTAATTCGAGCGGGCCTTCTCTATGCGCTTGACGGTATACTATGCTCCAGATAGGGTGTCCTTGGCGCGATAGACGACGCCGAAAGACCCCGCACCCATGATTGCCTCAATGACGAAAACACCGTTATCGATGGTCTGACCGAGCAACCAGGATGCAGATGGAACATCTGAGGGCATTGGGGTACGGGGTCGAAGGATGGCAACTCAGTGCCGATGAGTCGGCACTTAGTTGTCTGATCGGTGGGGAGGCAATGAGACGGGTTGATGGTGGTGGATAACGAAGAAGTTTTCGATGGGTCGAGAGACGTTGGAGGGATAGGATAGGAGATTACAGTGCATGGCATAGATGTGGTAAGAATGAACAGAGCATCGCCCCTGGAATGACCGACTGCTAGGGGTGTTGAGAATGATGCGTTTGACATGTCCGCCGAGACCATGGGCCATGTATCCAATGCTAGACTCGAACTGGCAAGGAGAAAAAATGCAGGTATCCCAAGTGTTATCCGATCACTGATATCCAGTGGTGCGTCCCAATGGAGGATGTGGAAATGGTGCCCCGACCTAATCATGCATTACTATAAGGGCTACGGAGTACCAGCTGCACGCAAGCCGACTGATGTCTTAACCACCGTCGGAGATCACGCATAGTCAATGAAATTTTGCCGTCTCTGCATTCTCGACCTGTCCTATGATGTCATTCTTTTTCTGCGATGCAGAGAAAGACGGTCCAAAACCCGATTTCTGGAATGACATCATAAGTGAAGACTGAGGGCGTGACGCAAAAAGATATGATGCTTCGCAGCGACGACCGGTAATACACCTAAGGAATCAAAGGCGTGCAATTGAATCGGGTATGGGCAGGCAGAACTCAACATAGACAGAGACCTTCGAACCGACGCAAGTTTCGCAGTGGAGTTGAAAGCACATACAAAATAGGAGCAATGCAATGCATTGAACATACGATGAAAACCACTATTCTCCTGAGTTATTGATCGTTACCGCCGACGAGGACAGTGAGGAAACGGTGAGAATGCACACGGAGATCGCTGGAGGGATGAGGCCAGGCGAAGGTTACACGTAAACACCCGCGCGAGGACGCGTATGTGATCCAGCTTCTTTATTGAGGCAACGTTGTACGCCGTAACAACTCACGTAGATGCGAACGGATAAAAAACAGTCAGTTCCTCCCATCGGTACTGTGCTCTACTGATACGGCCAAGTTCAATATATATTATTATCTCAAAGAGCGCCATAAAGGAGGGACAAGGGTCAAGGTAGAAGGGAATAAAAGGCTCGCAAGGTGACGACAAAATAGAAAATGGACATCGATGGTCGAGAGGACATGGGCAATGTAGGATGACGTCGCGAGCACTCGGTTGCCGACGCACCGGGGTTGCTCATCAAACATTACATCCAAGTAGGGTCTCAACGTACAATCCAGTCCAACAAACTGCGCAATCACCAACGTCTCAATACGTTATCAGCCTCGTCCCATTAGCTTGCGTGGAAATAAGTGAAAATGTGAAGTAGAAAACCAATGTCCTGACCGATCAACGTGTGAGGACATCGGCCGCAATAAGTTCTTCTGCTGTTTTATCCCTTGCGGTGATAGAAGCAACGGAAAGACTTTGGACGACTGCGAAGAAGATCGGTCAGATCACTCCAAGCTTATGCCACTGCCACATTACAGACTCGGACAAGACGCAATGAACGTACCTTATGCCCGAACCTACAAATGGAAACGACTCAAGCCCCTCCCTCAGTGCCCTTGACTTTTTCAATATTGAAAACAGAGAGCAAGGACGCAACGACGATGAACAATGTGGCATCGACGAAATGTCGCCCAGGGCAGATGCGCTTTCCAAATCCGAATGCTGATGCCAGCACTGGGTCGTCGCGCGAGCTTCCATCAGGATTGATGAACCGTTCCGGTTTGAACAAATCCGGCTCTGGGTACATGACCGGGTCATGTAGGATCGCCCTACATATAGCTAAGTCAACCTGAAAGGAACAGGGCAGATATCGCACCATGAATTCCCGAGCACCATAGTACCTGGAAGCACGAATTTGTCACTGAGTGATATATATGTCAAGTCCAAATCACAAACCCTTGGGTATAAAGAAACCTTCGTAGACATTATCTTGGGTTGTTGCGTGCGGTAAAGCTGCAGATCGTGAAGTCTTGCGCGTGGACTATTTCACGGTAGTAAACTCACCGAGAGGTGTGATAGGTCTCCATCTCAGAACTTCCTTGCATATCGCATCAACGAATGGTAGGTCTGGGCGATCTTCAAATGTCGGAAGTCGCTCTCTCCTTGTCAGTGTATCGAGCTCCTTCTGTGCCTTTCTTTGTATATCTGGATTGAGCAAAATCGCTACGAAGAATGACATTATCGAAGATACGGTCTAAAATCAACGACGTGACTGAGATGGCATACTGGGAGATCTCTGTTTGGTCGCGTACCGTGTCAGTCCCAGCTAGGGAAGGTCTTATTATTAACGTCTTCAGCAATCGCCACTTTTACTCACCGGAATACATAGTCCCTAGAGCTCCAGCAATCACGTTCTCTGCCTTTTCGCGTTCCAGTCCGCTCAGTTTCTCTGTTTGTTGCAAATTCTCGAGAGCAAGTGATGGTTGAGCAGTGCCGTTGGACTAACGAACAGTGAACTTTCAACATACGGCGACACATAAATTGGTACACACTATACTTTCTCTAACGAACGACATCGGTTCATACATGACCTGCTGTCCTAGTTCGCGGCCATAACGTGCGAGGGGTTTATAGCTTAGCCAGGGTAGCCATTCAGGGATGTGTTGTACTAGAATGAATTGTTGCGACTCGAAAGTGACCATTACCGAAGAGATTACTCACGGAAGGGGAAGACATTCACAAGGACAGCGGTTGGAAGTGCCGTTTCGCCTCCAAGCTTCGTGATTTTCTGGGCCACGGTGACCTTCGGGTCGTTGCGCCCTTTGACTTCGTAACCATATCCGAGAGCTAAGATCAGCACTCCTGCCATGCTGAACAGTCCGAGAAGTGCTCAGAGAAAACCAACAGAGCGATTTAGAACACGGCTCACTGTTCAAGGTGGACTTCCCAATCATCCGGGTTTGCCAGGATGTCACTAAGGAGAACACGGGTCTTCGCTTGCTGCATAGGACGGTACACGGCTGCAGCGGCAGGTCGAAGGCTACGATCAAGCAGTCTGCGAGATTGACGCCAATACTCGGCATATCTTGCAGACGATACGACCCACTGCCACTCCATCCTAAACTCGGTCAGACTCGGTGCCAGAATGGTAAAGTCTGGACCACATACAACTCGTGCATGGGAATCGTAGGACGATCGGAGTATATCTCGCCACGGCTTTCGAAGAGAGCTTTGGTTGCTTTGATGGAATTCAATGCGACGACGACTTGGCCAAAGACGTGAAGGGATATGATGTCCCCTGCGATCCGTTCAGTCAAACGTAGGCCGAGTAGGAAATGATTCGTACCGTGTTTCTTCGAGAGTTCAGTGAGTTTGAGCCAGAGGAACTCTGTTGGGAGATCGCGGACATTGCCGATAAAAGGAAGTGGTCGTGGTCCGGGGGGGTAAGGAAGTCCACCTCGCCGTCGAGAGTCACGGATAGCCAAGAATGCAGCAAGAGAAGACACAATAACGAGGACTTGAAGAGACAAAGAGAGAATACCCATGATCACGGCCAGGGACAAAAGGGAAGGCGTGTTGTGAGATTGCGCGCCGTAGTTATAAACGTCTGTCACATCAAAGAAGCCACGGCAACTTACAAAGCAAGCTCGATGCTGACTGTGCTGCAACGACAACGACAGACAAATCTCATGCGCACGACGGCACAGGCGTCACTCGGTTCCCTGGCACCTTGAGGGTGATGTTTGGAACGCCACCATGTCGCGATTACCATTGAGCGCTAAGCCGTGGTCAGGGTGGGAAGGATGACAGTGTACAACATGAGCCCAAAAGCCAGCTTGCAATGTGAAACCGCCGTATCTCTCTCCCCCCACTATGACACCATGTGACCTTCGGGAAACCGGCCCGGCGCAGTTCATGAGCGTCTGTTGCGGTTGCCCCGCCCCACGGTCACTGGACCAGTTCAGACCAGTTTATAACCAGTCCAGACCATGCATTTATAATAATGTAACATTATCATTATTGGAGTGCAGTGTGCTACATACTACAGATATGAATCTGCAGTTTATTATCTATGTGCTCTGCAGTATGTGACTATGTTCCTTCCTTGCTGTATCTCCTGTATGGGTATGGGATCCATGTGTGAGGATGATCAACTGTGTGACATGTCCTTGTCCAAGTCTGAGCCTTGCGGCATGTCAAAGGTGTTGAACATGAGTGTGGTGTGTTGAAGCAGGGAGGGGATGAGGCATGCTTGTGGTGTGTTGAATGTATTGTCATGCCTCATGGTGTTGCCAAGCTTCAGCTGTGTTGGTGCTGTTGCTGCTGCTGTCTATTGTTATGGCGTCACAGCCGTAAGAGCGTTAGCTCAAAGTTCAGTGGGGGCAAGTCCCTGTGACTTGGTTCAAGGTTTCAATGGGGGCCAGCTCAAGGAGACTGGTTCAGAGGTTTAGCATCTCAAGGCTTAGTCAGACAATGACTCAGCCTGTAGACAGAGTCGATCTTCTGGTTTCACAGAAGAGGAGGACAATGAGAGAGAGGCAGAGGAGGAAGAGGAACACAAGGGTTCCTTGAGGTGTGCTTAGGTCAAGCAGAGTATAGGCCAGCACAAGCAAGTTGTGATTGAGAGAGAGTACAGGGCAAGGGATGTGACAGGAAATGGGACAAAGCTAAGCTTGGGGTATTAACAATAGGTAAAACAATAGATGAAACACAATGAGTGAGACAATAAGGACCATCAGCATCAAGGGATGAAACAGTAGCCAAGGGGATGGGGGTGAAAGTAAAGAACAATAAGGAGTAGTTTAGGGACAAACCAAAAGAGGGGTAGATCACAACATCATGCCCCCCTCATGCTTAGTTCTCCAAACTAATCGGTCTCAGGGCCCAACTCACAGAGCTCATTGCCTTCGACTTCTGGCCACATATTCTGGGACCCCATTGCTCTGGGGCAGAAACCTCTATAACTCTGGTGGGTCCTCCTGAGAATACAGTCCACCTGACTGCTGCAGTTGGTGTGGGGTTTGTTGCAATCCTTGTTCCAGTGACCTCTGGTGTTGCAATGTTTACAAACATGTTGTCGTTTCTGGAGTTGGTGACACTGCGCCTTGGTCATACGTGCAGGGGTGAGAGGGGTGTTAGGAGTACTAGTGTCATCGGAGAACATCTGAGGAAAGTGGGAGGGTGAGCCCATAGGGGCATCGTTTTGGGACTGGTCAATGACACGAGGGAGATACTCAAGAGGGGGGGTCAGGGAGAGAGGAGGGCGAGTGGGTAATGGAGGAGAAGAAGAAGTGGGCAGTTCTGTTGACTCCTCAATTTTGTCATAGCTTCCTGCCAGTGAGTAATATGGTCCAGTGTCATGGGTGAGACCTCCATCAGTCATCAGGTTGTTGAGTTGGTGATGAACTCGGACAGAAGTGTTATTGGCCCGAAGGCGGCTGCGGATGGTGGCAGTTTCTTTAATGTGAGACTGGATCTTGTGGAGCTGGTCGGTGAGTTGCCCTTGAAGGATGTTCAGGGCCCCTTGGATAGAGATGCACTTGCCTTCTAAAACTTTTAGTTGAAAAGAACTGACACGGAGGCAGTAGATGTTGGCAAGGGCGCCAGGGTCATGCAGGTTTTCAAGAGCCTGGGCGACGTCAAAGTGGAAAGGGTGGTCCTCAATTAGGAGGCGGAGGTCAGAGGCAGTGACGGAAGGGTGGGGTGCAGAGACAATGGGTTGGGCAATGAGCTTTTCTCCATAAGTGGGCTCTCCTCGACCCATAGTTCCTAGAAGCATGGGTTTGTCATTGTATAGAGCGACGCACAAGTATGGTAGTGTTGAAGCAGATGGGCGCAGGTTATGATAAGAGCAATAAGATCCTTAAGATCTATCAAAAGATATTTCAGTATTGTGTAAGACAAGACTATAATTCAGTAATACCTATCAAAAGATATCTACAACGTGTGATTAGATGCGAGAGATAAGATAGGAAACAGTAAGTACTCACTTCAGTATTGTGTAAGACAAGACTGAAGTGATCTATCAAAATACGACGCTCTTAAGTACTCCAGAGCGTCTCTAAGTACACTGCAGGTAGCTACCATCAATAAGAAACAAAGATCATACAAGGATCAGTCGTTAGTAGCTACCAATTGTCATCAATTAACTTATCATTGTAAGTAGCACAGATCTCAGCATATGAGCTGAGCCGGACCGCGTGATCCGACGCGTCATGCGCCTGAGCTAAGCCGGTGATGCCCGGTCCGTGTAACTGATGTTACGAACCAAGGCCAGGCCCTGACCGTAGATGGTCCTATTTTACTCAAGAGAGACCTCTCTCATTTTGCATTACCAACTCCCTTCCGTTTTCTGGGCTATTCCCCCTGCAGTGCAAGATATCGCTATTGCAAAGGCACTATAACACGACCAGGCACCCGTTTCCTAATCGGGTAATCATCGCGTGGCAGCCACATGGCCACCCAGCCACCAAGGACCCGAAACAGCGGCACAAACTCTTAGAAACTGTTGCATAGATCATCTGACGTCATCCAGGCTCCAATGACATCATAGCTGACCGAGCGACTCCACAGTGACCTCATAGGCTCACTAAGCACTCCACAGTGACATCATAATGATGTCATCGCTCCACAATGATCAGTAATGCGCTCAGTAAGCCTGAAACTTGACACAAGCAAGTTTATGCCTCTGTAGTCCTATTGGATGGTACCAAAGAGTCTAGAATAGTCCCAAGTCTTTGTAATCGACCCTGTACACTGTATATAAGCCCCAATGAAGCATGGCAGTCGTCAGACTGTCCATTTGTGATACTCTCCTCTTCCTGGGTACTCCCCTGCGACCGCTCAGTTTAAAGACTCCTCTCGTCCCTGTTACGAACCAAGGCCAGGTCCTGACCGTAGATGGTCCTGTTTTACTCAAGAGAGACCTCTCTCATTTGGCATTACCAACTCCCTTCCGTTTTCTGGGCTATTCCCCCTGCAGTGCAAGATATCGCTATTGCAAAGGACACTATAACATCGACCAGGCACCCGTTTCCTAATCGGGTAATCATCGCGTGGCAGCCACATGGCCACCCAGCCACCAAGGACCCGAAACAGTGGCACAAACTCTTAGAAACTGTTGCATAAATCATCTGACAGTCATCCAGGCTCCAATGACATCATAGCTGACTGAGCGACTCCACAGTGACCTCATAGGCTCACTAAGCGCTCCACAGTGACATCATAATGATGTCATCGCTCCACAATGATCAGTAATGCGCTCAGTAAGCCTGAAACTTGACACAAGCAAGTTTATGCCTCTGTAGTCCTATTGGATGGTATCAAAGAGTCTAGAATAGTCCCAGGTCTTTGTAATCGACCCTGTACACTGTATATAAGCCCCAATGTAAGCATGGCAGTCGTCAGACTGTCCATTTGTGATACTCTCATCTTCCTGGGTACTCCCCTGCGACCGCTCAGTCTAAAGATTCCCCTCGCTTCCAAGGTACTCTTCAACGACCGCCTTGTTTAAAGTCCCCTCGCTACACTGGCCTCCAGCCTTCGCCTTTGTCTCTTGCAACACCTACCAGTCCCAATCTGGTACCTCCTCGTCGTTTGGCTCGTCCTCTTGTTCAACGCCGCCTTCGCCGCGTATCATCTGTTCCGACCCTTGCCCACCTGCTCCTGAGTCCTTAGTGATCAGCAGTACGTGTCTTGACATCTGGACAGTCTCTCATCATCCCTGTATTGACCAGCCAACTGCTCAAGTGTCCACTCCTAACTCCCCCACTTTGGTTAACACCTCCTTGCGCCTCCCTTCTCCTCTGCAACCTACCCCACGCACCTGCCCTTCGCATCCTCACTGAAGACAGTCGACCCGGTCGACACATCCTCACCCCTCAGCATCTTGTACTCCCCAACAGCCCCACCATCGTCTCCCACCATCTCCCAGCCTATTCCAGGCGACTTTGTCCCTGTCGGCACTCCCCCTCCATGCGCAGAACGAGCAACAGCAAGCGGACCGACCTCCCTTGCCTGAAGGCTTCCTCTGACCGTCCCCCTTGCACAGCATTTCGCTTCCATCCTGCACCAGTACTTCGTCCTCCCTACCACCAATCGTCACCAGGAGCAGTGGCGTCCTCCTCCACGACTTGAATCATCAAGACTACCTCGGACGCATCCCTACCTCAGACCAACTAGCTCGTCGCGCGTTCACAGACACCTTCACCACATGCCTTTCGAGCACGCATCGTCCACACTTTTGTGGTTCGAACCCTCCAACGCTGCCCTTGCCACCCAGTACAATCTCACCCCCTTTGGCATCTGCTCCAATGTCGGGATATACGCCCCGGACGCTGACTTCCCCCTTGGACGCTATTCGCATTACATTTTAACTACTGTCGGTTATTTAGGAAGCTCCTTCCCTTACCTGCCTATCTACCGCCCTTGCCTTTACGAAGGGATCCGTTTTGCCTTATCCTATTCGTACCCGACTTCCTGAGACGGACATTCTCAGCTTTTTCGCGTACGGCTACTTACACCTTTCGAAGGAAGAACAGTAACCGCGGTCTCCTTACGTCACTACTTCGACTTATACCAGTCGACACCCATCCGCTTTCACCCCTCAGCTTACTTCGCTTTTTGCTTTACGCCTCAGTATCCCCCCTTAAACCCTCTCGAACTACTTCGAGCGGTACCGTCTCGAAACCATAGATCTTGCGCCCGGTTCTTAAAAAGTAAGAACCATCCCTTGTAACGCTTCAATAAAGATCGAATTCCAGATCCTTTTCTTGCTTTTAACTAAAGTGCCACGAGGGAGAAACGCCTAGAGAAGTCCGAAGACGAAGAGCTATTACTAGACACGTCTTAAACCGTTAAAATCATTATCGAACTTGGACCTCCGTCGCATTCCCTGTCACCAC